>JADLZK010013162.1:0-279634 GCA_015847255.1 Hyparrhenia diplandra | reverse complement strand
GGCCGTCTCTGCGGCGACATGTGTAACTTGACCATGAGCCGGCCGTCCACGGGCTTTGTTACCGCCCACGCCCGGCCTACCAAGGGATGCCGAGACAAAGCCCAAGAACCCAAGAGAAGTAAACGGGTGCGCCGTGCCAACAAGAATGTCCGGGGCCCGAATGGGCTTGTATCAATGTGAGCCCAAGTCAGGGGAGTAGTTAAGCTGGTAGAGCCGTGAGGCAGGATCTATCTATCATCTTGTAAGACAAGTTAGAACCAGAGAGTGGAGAGGAGGGAGAGGCCGGCCTTGCCCGCCGGCGAACTGTGTAATTGTTCCTCGTTTATCTGAGATTCGGCGTGGTTCGAGTGGTAAATCGTGTTGGGTTGCTAACAATCTGGTATCGGCTCGGTCATCCAGTAGCCAAGCCAATTTGGATCCTCCTTGGCCCAGCCCCACGAGCACTTCACTTGGTTCGGCGAGCACAAGGGCGATGGACCCGGTGGTGTTGCAAGGCTTAAAGCGAAGTAGACGCCCGTCTTTAGCGGCGTCCGCCTTAGCGGCAAGGAGATGAACCCGCCGCCACGAAGAGAGGTAGGCGCGCTCGACGGCCCAGCGCGGACACGGCGGAAGCGCGCCGTAGCGGCGCTTCGGCGGCCGGTCGACTTCGGCGGGGCGGCGCGCCGAAGAGCTCGTCCAGCGAAGCGGCCCAGCGAGGGCGCTCAAAAGCGGCCGAAACGCCCGGCGCCGACCGTCGCCTCGCGTCAGCCCGGAGCGTACAGCTGTCGATTACGCAGTGCCGGTCGACCGGCCAGGCAAGCAGAGGCGGCCGCCGGCGGTCAGCAGTCTGGGCGGCGCCACCGTCGACCGCCTCCTTCTTGCGTGGAGACGGGGACGAGCAAGGGGACCGGCTCGATGCTGCGGGGCTGCGACGGCGTCCTGCGGCTCACGGGTTGCGCCGCGGGCCCGGGCATGGGGCAGCAGGCGCGCCACGACATCCGCGCCCCTCCCCGTCGACCACGACCGCCGCCGCCCTGCACCGGGATGTCGGTGTGGATGGGATTGAAGCCATGCGCCCACCGCGGGCCATTCGACGATCGCCCAAGGCACCGCAACGAAACGACCACGGGTTCCGCCTATGGATCGCTGATGACCATAGAGCCGCACCCGTGGCGTGCACCCCTCCCAAACCCGGTGATCCTCAATTTCTGCGGCTTTTTTCCGATCTCCAACCCACCCAATCCATCCCCGTCCAACCCACCAATACTTTGATCCCACTTTCCCTCCCAATCCACCGACCCCAAAGAACCACCCCCAAATTACCAGCAGCACTTCCATCATTCTCCTATAAACCAACCACATAGCTCCCCAGGCCAATTTGATCAGAGCCCAAGCCACAATCCCCACCTAGGCCATCTCCCAAAGATGCAGTTCCCAAAATTCGATGGTGAAGATCCTCAATTCTGGATGAAGTGTGCCTATAACTATTTTGTTATGTATGGCGTTCACCAATCGTTGTGGGTTCAGTGCTCTACAATGCAATTCACTGGCGCGGCCAAGCGTTGGTTCCAATCTGCCGAGCACAAAATCTCCTCACAAGACTGGCCAAACTTCTGCTGCATGATTCGAGAGAGATTCTGCAGAGACCAACATGAGCTCCTCGTACGCCAACTCTTTCGCATCCGCATGCTCACCACTGTCCAAAACTATGTCGACAAATTCGTCGATCTAGTCAAACAGCTTACTGCCTATACACCCAACCCTGATCACCTGTCCTATGTGCAAAGGTTTATAGATGGTCTGAGAGATGACATCCGCTCTGCTGTTATGATTCAAAGGCCACAAGACCTCGATACTGCTTGTACTTTGGCTTTGATACAGGAGGAGGCTGCGGAGCCGGGGTGTCGCCGCGACTACAAGCGTGGCGAGTCATCTTCGTTCCGGACGACGCAGTCCAGGGGAGTCCTTCCGCCGCCCGCACCTCAAGGGCGAGCGGGCGGTCCCGAGCAAGACAACAAGAAGATTCAAGAAGGCATTCGCCCCCTCCTCGCCCGGCCGGCTTTGGCGACAAGTTTCGGAAGGCTGCAAGAATACCGCAAGGCACGAGGGTCTCTGCATCCCAGCCGCGGGTGTGCGCCGGGCACCGGCACAAATGCGCGCCGCTAGCACTCCAACTCCACGCTCGCAGGAGGTCCGCAAATCGTGAGCCAGCCTTTGACACGGACACCGCTGCTGATGAGAACAACATCCACGATGAAGGCGAGCGGCAACCTCTGAGAACCTATTCAGCATCAGTTTTTCTCCATGACTTCAGATATTCAGTCATCTCCCAGCGCTCCCAAGTCATTGCAGCTACGGGGCACAGTGCACGGAGTGGATGTCTCTATCCTCATCGACTCGGGTAGCAGCCACTCCTTCATCAGTGATTCGGTTGCCGCTCAGCTACCCGGTCGCCGTTCTATTGCAGCGCCGATTTCAGTCAGAGTGGCAGATGGGTCCTGTCTATCTTGTTCAGAAGAAATCCAAATGGCTTCCTGGGTCGTCCAAGGTTATGAATTCCACTCTAATCTGAAGATTCTGCCGCTAACCTCTTTTGACCTCATTATTGGCATGGATTGGCTCGAGGTGTTCTCTCCAATGAAGGTTGATTGGTCAGAGAAGTGGATCCTGATTCCCTACGGTGCCACTCGGGCATTGCTTCAGGGTACCGGTTATTCAGCAGCATCTTGCTCCTTCATTCAGTTGTACCATATGGCCAGTGATGCCTCCACTTCAGAGCCTACACCTGTCGACCCAGCTGTTCAGGTCATACTCGATCGGTTTCAGTCGGTGTTTGCCGAGCCAACTGAGCTTCCTCCTCGCCGATCGTGTGATCACACCATACCATTGGTGGAGGGTGCCAGCCCTGTATCCGTTCGTGCTTACCGTTACAACCCAGCGTTGAAGACTGAGATCGAGAAACAGGTCACCGAGATGTTGCAGTCAGGCATGATCCAACCAAGTATCAGTGCGTTCTCTTCTCCAGTTCTTTTGGTTCGAAAGAAAGACGGCGGCTGGCGGTTCTGCGTTGATTACCGTATGCTTAACGCCCTAACGATCAAATCCAAGTTCCCAATTCCCATAGTGGACGAAGCCGCCGACGAACTGTCGGTGCCGCTGGTTCTCTGTACTTGATCTACGGCGGGCTTCAACCAAATACGCTTGGCACCGGTGAAGAGCGAAGACGCCTTCCAAACGCGTGGGGCCACCGAATTCTGATTATATGTCGTTCGGCCTCACTGGAGCCCCCAATACTTTCCAAGGCGCCATGAACTCCACCCTGCATGAGCTGTTGCGGCAGTGTGTCATCGTCTTCTTCGACGATATCCTCATATACAGCAAAAGCTATGAAGAGCACCTCCTACATATTGAGCAAGTGTTGGACCTTCTCGCACGCGATCATTGGCAGGTCAAGATGTCAAAGTGTCGGTTCGCACGGCAGAGCATCGCATATCTCGGACACGTCATCAGTTCAGAGGGAGTCTCTACCGACCCCGGCAAGGTCTAGGACATTGAACGTTGGCCTGCGCCGGAAGATGCCAAGCAAGCTGCGCGACTTTCTTGGACTCGCGAGGATATTATCGGAAATTCATCGAAACTATGCTTGCTATTGCCCGTCCACTCTCGATCTATTGAAAAAAAGGGAGCACTCTTTGTGCGGACTCGACCCACCAAGCAGCATTCTCAGCATTGAAACAAGCACTTGTGTCAGCACCCGTGCTAGCGCTGCCCGATTTCTCCAAGACCTTCAAGATCCAAACGAGGGCCAGCGGGTGACAGCGGCGTTGGGGCTATTCTCTGCCTAGGCCATCCACTCGCGTTAAATCGGCAAGTCGTTGGGGCCACGAACTCGAGGCCTCTCCACATACGAGAAGGAGTACCTCGCTGTTCTTGTCGCCATCGATCAATGGCAGTCGTATCTCCAGCATGGGGAGTTCCCGATCTATACGGACCAGAAGAGTCTAATTCACATTTCTGACCAACGTTTGCATACACCGTGGCAACAGAAATTGTATACCAAGCTAGTGGGCCTACGATGCAAGATCATTTATCGTCCGGGAGCTTCCAATCAGGCGGCCGATGCAATGTCTCGACACCCATCTCCTCGGCACAACTCAATGCCATCTCTTCGGCCTACGCCGCATGGCTCTCCTGTGCACGCCCCGGGTATGACAACGACCTCTCCAGCAAGCTTTTGCAAGAATTGTCGGTGGCTCGATTCCCATCCCCCCCCTTTTCCTGAATCTTTGGCATCATTCGCGTAACGGTGAGTGCGGATTGGCGGCAATACAACCTTGCAGCATCGCATCATCTACGCCTTACATGATTCACCAATTAGGGGGCATTCTGGATTTCCGGTGACTCTCAATCGTGTCAGGAAGCTGTTTGCTTGGCGCGGTCTCAAATCTGACGTTCAGCAGCTTGGCAGCAGCTGTTACGTCTGTGGTGCAAGCGGCTGACAGAGCACGCTACCCGTGTCTTGTCCCCACCGCCGGTACCATCTGAATCTTGGCAAGTCTTGACCATGGATTTCGTCGAAGGCCTCCCTCGTTCGGCAATGCGCGGCGTCTCGATGGTGGTGGTTGACAAGTTTAGCAAATACGCTCACTTCATACCCTTGCTCCATCCGTTCCACGGCCAGTTCATTTGCTCGGTCCTTTCTTGACACCATCTACGAGGGTTGCACGGCATGCCACAACATATTGTGAGCGTCCGTGACCGTATTTTCATGATCTCTTTTGGAAGGAACTTTTTCGTGTTCTTGCAGTGAATCGGCAATGAGCTCGGCCCACCCGGAGTCGGACGGGCGGACGGGGAGCGCGTCAATCAATGCCTCGAGGCGTTCCTCCGGCCGCTCGTCGCCTCCCGTCCCGCCAATGGCTCAAGTGGGTGCCCCTCGCCGAGCACGGTACAACACCAGCCCTCCACTCGACCCACGAACAAGACGCCTTCCGAGATCCTCTACGGCCACCCACCACGCGTCGCCGGTCTCTCTCGGTGATCACTGCGTCGCCAGACCTCGATGCATCGCTGGCGGCACGCGCAACAATGCTGGAGGCGTGCGCCGGCCCTCCACCGGCGGCGGCGGATGAAGAAGCAAGCTGACAAGCGGCGATCCGGCGTACATTCGACATCGGCGACCGTCTTCCTCAAGCTCCAACCGCACGTGCAGTCCTCCCTGGCGCCCTCGTGCACACCAAAAAACTCTCCTTCCGCTACCGGGCCGTACAAGATCCCGCAACGCGCCGGGCACCTCGCGTACAAGCTGGAGCCCCCCTTCGGCGGCGCACCCTGTGTTCCACGTCTCGCTGCTGAAGCCGGCACCACCATCCAAGCAGCAGGTGTCACCCGAGCTGCCTGACGTCGATGACGAGCACCAGGTGCCCGGCGGGTGCTTCAGCGACGCCTACACCGCCGCGGCGGCCCCGTCACGCAGCTCCTCATCAAGTGGTCGGGGTTGGACCCGGCGCTGCGACATGGGAAGATGCTGAAGCCATCAAGCAACAGTTTCCGGCGGCACCGGCGTGGGGACACGCCGGTTCTCAAGGAGGAGGGGATGTTACCAGCCCACACGCCGGCCTGCCAAGGGATGCCGAGGACAAAGCCCAAGAACCCAAGAGAAGTAAACGGGTGCGCCGTGCCAACAAGAATGTCCGAGGGCCCGAATGGGCTTGTATCCAATGTGAGCCCAAGTCAGGGGAGTAGTTAAGCTGGTAGAGCCGTGAGGCAGGATCTATCTATCATCTTGTAAGACAAGTTAGAACCAGAGAGTGGAGAGGAGGAGAGAACCGGCCTTGCCGGCCGGCGAACTTGTAATTGTTCCTCGTTTATCTGAGATTCGACGTGGTTCGTGGTAAATCGTGTTCGGGTTGCTAACAGCACCCCCAGCTCCGCCCCCTCGTTCTCACGACAAATTCGTTTCAGGCGAGCAATGCAAGCAGAGCCCTGTTATCGGGGTGTTTGCAAACTTTGTATACTCCCACTTCTGCAGCGTCCCGCTTGATCACGATTACAACGACTTCTGTAGCATACTAGCATCTGGAGACGAGGTGCATGTCCAGTTTCAATGGTTCAACAACATCTACAGACGCAGTACTATGAGATACGACAGACCCAAATAGCTGCTTGTTCTCTGTTGGTGAATCATCTGTCTCATTTTCAAATTCTGTGATCGTATACCTGGCATTATTTGATTTTTCATAGGAAATGTCCCGTGTTTCTTTGTTCTTGTATCTCTCTCTAATTCTAACCTGTTTGATATGATGGAATCATCTGACGGATCAATCTAACTGTATGTAGAAGCTCGGCGACAAGAGCACCTCTGCCATGGGCGAATGCAGCACGGAGTACAGGGGCCTCCCCGACGCCAATGGCGAGGACGCGGGGTCGGTACCGGTGCCGCCAGCGGTCCGCAAGGTCTCCATGGTCCCGCTCGTTTTCCTCATCTTCTACGAGGCCTCCGGCGGTCCGTTCGGCATCGAGGACAGCGTGGGCGCGGCGGGGCCACTCCTCGCCATCATCGGCTTCCTGGCCCTCCCCGTCATCTAGAGCATCCCGGAGGCGCTGATCACGGCGGAGCTGGGCACCTTGTTCCCGGAGAACGGAGGCTACGTCGTGTGGGTCGCCTCGGCGCTCGGGCCCTACTGGGGATTCCAGCAAGGATGGGTCAAGTGGCTGAGCGGCGTCATCGACAATGCCCTGTACCCCGTCCTGTTCCTGGACTACCTCAAGTTCGCGTTGCCGTGCCGGCGCTGGGCGGCGGCCCGCCGAGGGCGTTCGCGGTGCTCGGACTCACGGCGGTGCTGACGCTGCTCAACTACAGAGGGCTCACCATCGTCGGCTGGGTCGCTATATGCCTCGGGGTGTTCTCCATCCTGCCTTTCTTCGTCATGGGGCTCATCTCGCTGCCCAGGCTCCGGCCGGCCAGGTGGCGGGTGGTCGACCTCCACAACGTCGACTGGAACCTGTACCTCAACACGCTGTTCTGGAACCTAAACTACTGGGACTCCATCAGCACGCTGTCCGGCGAGGTGGACAACCCCGGCAAGACGCTGCCCAAGGCGCTGCTCTACGCGGTCATCCTCGTGGTGGTGGGGTACGTGTACCCTCTCTCCTCGCCGGCACCGGCGCGGTGCCGCTGGATAGGAGCCAGTGGAGCGACGGCTACTTCTCGGACCTCGCCAAGCTCATCGGCGGCGCATGGCTCATGTGGTGGGTGCAGGTGGCGGCGGCGCTGTCCAACATGGGCATGTTCGTGGCGGAGATGAGCAGCGACTCGTACCAGCTGCTGGGCACGGCGGAGCGCGGCATCCTGCCGGCATTCTTCGCGCGGCGTTCGCGGCACGGGACGCCGCTGGTAGGCATCCTCTTCTCGGCGTCGGGCGTCCTGCTGCTCTCCTCGCTGAGCTTCCAGGGAGATCGTGGCCGCCGAGAACTTCCTCTACTGCTTCGGCATGCTGCTCGAGTTCATCGCCTTCGTGCTGCTGCGCGTGCGCCGTCCCGACGCGCCGCGCCCGTACCGCGTCCCGCTCGGGACCGCCGGCAGCGTCGCGATGCTGGTGCCGCCCACGGCGCTGATCGTGGTGGTGCTAGCGCTGTCGACGCTCAAGGTGGCGCTGGTCAGCTTCGGCGCCGTGATCATCGGGCTCGCAGCCGGCCCTGAGGTTTGTTGAGAAGAAAGGGTTGCTCAAGTTTGCCGTCAATTCGGACCTGCCGGACATCGGCGTGGGCCGGTCATCCTTTTTAATTTTAACCCTTTTTTAAAGAAAATTTATTTTTAACCCGTGTCAAACTTATATTACAGGAATAACCCTTTTGACCGCCATTAGCTCGGCGTGGCATTTGTATATACCGCGCCCTACGTGCAGCGCAAGAATACAAATGTTGCCGCGCCCGGATCAAAGGCGTAACACCGACGCGCCATGATCTGCGGCGCGACAGGCGGCACGTCGGCGTGGACCGCATGCAAACTTGCCACGTGAAATGCCTTGCCGCCGCGGCAGGGCGCGGTTAACAAAATCCGCTGGCGTCGAAAAAAGGGCGTCCAAAAGGGTTATTCTTGAAAAATCTTTTTTAAAACCGGGTTAAAAATAGTTTTTCTTTAAAAAAGGGTTAAAATTAAAAAAAAATCGCCTCGGCGGAGGAGCCGTTGGCGCCGTAGCGAAACCGAGATAGAATTGGCATTCGCGGCGGAAACTAAAAAAAAAAGGTTAGAATAGTTGGTGTTCAGGGGATTGTCTCCGGACGACTGCCCCGCAAGTCTGCAACAACAACATGGTAGGATGGGTAACTGTGTTCAGCTTGAACATTGCAGCGTTCACCATGGCCCAGTTGTACTCCGCACTAGACGCTGGAGGCCGTATTCAATCTTTTGGTCCGATCCGATCTCTTATTAGTCCATGAAAGATGAAGGTGTTGGATCATTCGGAGTTCTATCCTCGACCTGAAACACTTTGCTGTATACAACGCTCCCTCAGGATTTTTCGACGCCAAAAAACCGCACAACAGACATCCAACACACCACTAGGTAGCCGTGACCAACACATCTGGAAGTTACACCGCACGTCAATAGTTGAGTGAGCAATTGCTAACTTATTTATTGTCACAAAATGATAAGGCATAGTTCATTCATAATCATAAGAAAAGATTAAGTTATAGAAACATGCCACGTGCTCCTCTTAATGAAAAATGGGTGAACGGCTTGATCTCGAAAAAAAGAAAGAAACATGCCACATGGCAACACTAAACACTAAAGATTGTTGTGACATTTAAGGATCAAGTTGCGGAGACATCTCAACTAACCGGCAAAACGCTCGAAGGCCTTGAGGAAGCAAAGGTCCCACCAGTGGTGGCAGAGACCCATGACAAAAATCATGTCGAAAGCGCTCCCCAACACGGTGAAGGCTTGGAGTGGAGGCCGGAACAGAGAGATCCCTCAAGTCAGTGGAGGCCTAGGAGAGAGATCGTGGCAAAGGTGCGTCGGTCGGCATGGGCTTATGTCGGCTTAATGGGTCTCCAGCGAGTGTCTACTGTGGCCCATGAAGTAAGGCAATGGCTACGAGGAAAGTATGATGGTGCCCTCGGAAGATTAGCTCGGATCAAGGAATATCTAGAGTATATGCTATGATCTTATTGGGGCATTAATGTAAATTATCGATCTCATGTACTGTGACCTATAAAAGTAGAGTTTTAGCCCCATGTAAAAGTGAGTAAGTTGAGTTCATTTATGAAACCTAAATTTTGGTGGGCTCATCGATCCTCATCCTCACAACTAGTAAAAGCTATGGTTCAGGTTTCTTGCATGATGCCCCTCTATCTCTTCATTGTCATTATTGTTAGCAAAGAAAGTGTGTTGAACAAGCATTATAATGGTTCAAAGTTATAACTACCCTCAATAACCTATGTATCACAAATAATTTTCAGTTCCTATTGATATTTCTAGAGCTCAGTGACTAGGCTTTTCAGTGATTAGTCAATAGACTTTTCAGTCATCAGTGAATAGCTTATCAATCGTCAGTGCAGTGGTCAGTCAATAGGCTTTTCAGAAAAAATCGCTTCTTTTCTGATGAGTCATCAAATTGTCTAGGCTTTTTCAGGGCTATTTTTTAAAAATGCACGGGTTGCCACTACTTAATGCACCGGCTACAAACCCTCGACCCTCCAAAATGTATGCATGGTCGAAATTGTTTGGTGCGAGATGATGACAGATGGGCGAAAGGAGGTCGCCGTTTACGGAAATGCCCATACGCTTACGTAAGTGCTATTACTTATCATCATTGCATTTTGGATCCTCACTTAAACAATCTCTAACATACTTATACTTATTTCAGAATTCCCGGGCACCTGGCCACTGCGGCTTTACTAGGTGGATCGATCCTCGGCTACTTCCTCCACATCAGGAATACATCTGGTGGTTGCAAGAAAGAATCTTTGATCTCGAAATGGAGGCAGGCACGGTAGGACAGACGACCAAAAGGTGGAAGACTACAACGGTGCGAACTCACGGGATGTGATGAGGACATCAACACCAACGATGCCTCCATGCCGACACATGTAACTATTGCCGGGTCCTCTTACTGCGTGCTCGTGCTCGTGTCCGTCAACTTCAACTTAATCAACAAGTGAGTACCCTCTTGAGTTCCTATTTCTCTTGTTTAGATCTTGGAGACCCGTGCACTCTGGTTTTGCTTAAGAACCAAGGACAACACCGAAAAAGGAAAAGGACTCGCGCAGGCTGGATTCGGACTGCAGCACACCTCCAACTTGTGATAGTCGCCACAGTCCCATACGGAGCTGGATTTGGACGATTCAAGACTCTTTGGAAAGCTTATCAAGTCTACTTTCATATGGATCCAGTATCAAGTTCATATCGTACCAGAATCGGCCGCAATGACCGAAACATTGTCGAGAGGTTTTTGTTAGGGTGCTTTGCGTCACCTTATATTGGCCCAACGGGCGTGTATCAAGTTTGGGTCCATTAGGGACGCGTCCTAGGGTTGGAGCACGACCCCAACACCTTGTGGTCGTCCTCCCCACGTCATATACCCCTTGGCCGCCGCCAAGAACAGATCGGGTTTTGTTTAGATCGAGTTTAGCCTTCGCTACTTGCTTGTAAGCGCGTCTTTGGATTAGCCGCCCGTCTTCTTGTCTTCGAACCCCACTTCATTGGAGATTGAGTTTGAACCTTCATTTACATCTAGTAATTTAGTACTTGTTACATACTTGTTCTTGCTAGTTCTTCGATTGCTTGCGGGACAAGTGCCCTAGTGGCCCGTGTGTTGCGCTCCACAAGATCGTGACAGCCCTTGGAGGTGGTGTATCGGTTGCTAAGGCGCGGTCTTGGAGGGCTGTAGTCGGGCCGTGAACGTCGTCTCCATCCACCAATCGAGTTATCCACACCCTCTCATCGAAAAGATCGGGCAAAAACCCTAGTGGGTTCGCATCGCTTGGTAATCGAGCAAGGTTTATCGGTGAGAGACATTCCAATTCATTGTTGTTTTTATTAATTCCTATAGTCCAAAAAAAAAAAAAAAAAAAAAAAATAGTAGATCGGTTTTACTTGGAAACCCATAAACTCTTTGAGCCTTTACTAGTACTACTTTAGTTTGGGATTGTTGAATCGTCGGTTGCATCGGTTGTGTTGAGTTCTTTGGTCTCGTTTTAGTCCTTTAGAGTTTCGAGTTCTTGTCACGTTTTTGTCACATATTGCACTTGATCCACCATTGTTATCACCACCACCACTTCCATAGCCATCACCACATCAAATTCATCTCGGAATTGTTTCTACGTTTCCGATTTTTGGCAAGACAAGCACTTTGGCCTTTTCTCGCGCGCGTCCCGATCTCGAATTGGCGGTGCAAATATAGGTTAGAAAGCTTACGTCGTGAGCTTTCCAACGAATCCTCAATTGCCTCCATACATTTTTGAGTGCACGGTAATCACCCGCGAGATATCGCGAACTGCGGCTTGTGTCCTTTTGCCATTGTAATTTCTTGTGTAAATTTGTGGTATAAGTAAAAAAAAAAAAAAAAAAGCAAGCGAGGTGCAAAAAAAATTGAAAAAAAAAAAGAGAAGTAAAAAAAAGAGCCGCACCAAAAAAAAAAAAAAAAGAAAAGAAAATAGTTGTTCTTTGTGTTGGTTTGTTTTAGATTCAGCGGTAAGTGGTGTGTTGTGACCTCGTTTGTGTCCGGGCTCGCGTCTCTAGCACGGTCTAGCTAGGACCAGCACAAGATCGCCGTTGAACGATTATTCACTTGCTTTTATAACTAACGTGGTGCTAGTTTGTTCTTTGTTTCAGCCCACCTATAGCTCCACATATCCTACAGACTTCGACGTGTCTTGTTGTCGCGGCACCGATACACTTCGTTCCATTGCTTGCAGACTTGTTGGTGGTCGACCCCCCCGTTGAGCAAGGTAAGAATTGGTAAGGGCTTGTATAACAAGGTTGAGAGTGAGTCACTTGCAGTAGCCACGTCCTAATAGTTGTAGGGCTTTTATTTCTTCACCCGTTTTCTTGTTTCCACTTTGTTTTTAAAACATGTGTCGATCGGGGAGTGATGCGGATAAGACCAAAATTCCACAATCACCTCGCACCAAAGGCATTATACAACATTTTGAAAAGCAAGTGAAGTTGCACACGGAGGGACTTGATAATGACTTGCGGTGACGAATGAAAAGCTTGGGCGGTTGGAGGCCACACAAATTGCCACCAACACCAAGCTCACAAGTTTGGAGGTGTCTCGTTGCTCGTGTCGACAAAAGCCTTGCTGCTCTTCTACAGCGTTTTGATGGGCTCCACACAAAAGAAAAAGAACAACATAAGGAAGGCAAAGAGGAAGGCGATGAGGACGAATTATGGGAAGATAATTTTGAGGATGATTATACTGCCGATCTTTGGGCGTGAGGATCGGGACACTCATGATCGACGTCGACTACATCAAAACCGTAGAGGTATGGGTGGCCACCGCCGACGTGAGGTACACAATAATAATGATGCTTTCAAAGAAGATTAAATTTAAAATACCCCTTTTGATGGAAAATATGACCCCGATGCCTACATTACTTGGGAGATTGCTTTGTTGATCAAAAGTTTGCATGTCATGAATTTCCCGAGGATACACGTGTTAGGGCTGCTACTAGTGAGTTTACCGATTTTGCTTCCGTTTGGTGGATAGAACATGGCAAGAAATATCCTAAAAACATACCTCGAACTTGGGAGGCTTTGAAATGAGTCATGAGGGCTAGATTTGTTCCTTCTTACTATGCACGTGATCTGTTAAACAAGTTGCAACAATTAAGACAAGGTGCTAAATGTGTAGAAGAATATTATCGGGAATTGCAAATGGGCATGTTGCGTTGTAACTTAGAGGAGGGAGAGGAACCTGCTATGGCTAGATTTTTTGGGCGGGTTAAATCGTGAAATTCAGGGACATTCATGCTTATAAAGAGTATACTAATATAACCCGTTTGTTTCATCATGCTTGTAAAGCTGAAAGGGAAGTCTGAGGGCGACATGCTAGTGCCAAGTCTAACATTTCTGCGGGAAGATCTACATGGCAGCAACGTACATCCACTTCCATGACGGGTCATGCACTTCTCCTAGCTACTATATCAAGCCGATCGGCAGCACCACGACCTTCCTCTAGTGAGAAACCCACAAATTCAGCAACCAAATCAGTCCGAAACCACCAGTAGTGCCTCTTCGATTGCCTCCACAGGGTAGAACAAGGGATGTTCAGTGTCACCGATGCAAGGGCTATGGACACATCTTTGCGTGATTGTCCTACCAAGCGTGTTTTTTGGTGGTCAAAGAAGACGGTGGGTATTCATCTGCTAGTGATTTTGATGACGATACACGTGCTTTGCTTGCTGGCGATGATGCGGTAGTGACGCACCACCGGAAGAGCGGATTGGTGCGCGGGGATGCAGAGCAATATGAGAGTCTTATTGTGCGGCGTGTGCTCGGTGCTCAAATGGAGAAGGCGGAGCGAATTAGCGACATACATTGTTCCAAACAAAGTGTGTTATTAAAGAACGCTCGTGTCGATTGATTATTGATGGAGGGAGTCTGCAACAACTTGGCTAGCACCGACATGGTGGAGAAGCTTGCACTTACAACCAAACCGCACCCACATCCATATCACATTTGGTGGCTCAACAATAGTGGTAAGGTCGGGGTAACAAGATTAGTACGAGTTAATATTGCTATTGGTTCATACCATGATGTTGTTGAATGTGATGTTGTTCCTATGGAAGCTTGTAATATTTTGCTAGGTAGACCATGGCAATTTGATAAGGATTGCATACATCATGGTAGATCAAATCGAGTATTCTCTCTTACACCATGATAAGAAAATTGTTTTGATGCCTATGTCTCCTGAAGCTATTTTTGCGTGATGATGTTGCTAAAGCTACCAAAGCTAAAACTAAGAACAATGAAATTACCAAATCTGTTGACCATAGGCGATGAGATAAGGCTAAAAGGACATTGCATGCTTGCTACTAAATCTGATATCAATGAATTAATTGCTTCCCCCTCGCTTGCATTTGCTTTGGTATGCAAAGATGCTTTGATTTCAATTGAAGATATGCAACATTCTTTTGCCTCCCTTTGTTGCTAACATTTTGCGGGAGTATTCTCGATGTATTTCCATGTGAGAGATACCAGCGGGGCTGCCACCTATTCGTGGGATTGAGCACCAAATTGATCTTATTCCCGGTGCATCTTTGCCAAACCGTGCGCCGTCTGGGACAAATCCGGAGGAAACGCGAAAGAAATTCAGCGGCAAGTGCAAGAACTACTCGACAAAGGTTATGTGCGTGAGTCTCTTAGTCCCTGCTTATTTGTTCCGATTATTTTGGTGCCTAAGAAAGATGGAACATGGCGTATGTGTGTTGATTGTAGGGCTATTAATAATATTACCATTCGATATTGACACCCTATCCCACGTTTAGATGATATGCTTGATGAATTGAGTGGTCTTTGTTGTGTTTTCCAAGGTTGATTTGCGTAGTGGGTACCACCAAATTCGTATGAAATTGGGAGATGAATGGAAAACAGCTTTCAAAACTAAGTTCGGTTTATATGAGTGGTTAGTAATGCCTTTTGGGTTAACTAATGCACCTAGTACTTTCATGAGACTAATGAACGAGGTTTTGCGTGCTTTCATTGGGAAATTTGTTGTAGTTTACTTTGATGATATATTGATCTACAAAGAAATCTATGGATGAACATCTTGATCACTTACGTGCTGTTTTTTTGATGCCTTACGAGATGCACGTTTATTTGGTAACCTTGAGAAGTGCACCTTTTTGCACCGATCGAGTATCTTTTCTTGGCTATGTTGTGACTCCACGGGGAATTGAGGTTGATCAAGCCAAGGTAGAAGCTATTCGAGGGGATGGCCCATACCAAAGACTATCACACAGTGTGCGGAGTTTCCTAGGACTTCTTTGGATTCTATCGTCGTTTTGTGAAGGATTTTAGCACCATCGCTTTTGCGGTTGAATGAGCTTACAAAGAAGGGAGTGCCCTTTGATTGGGGCACGATACAAGAGAACTCCTTCAACATGCTAAAAGATAAGTTGACACATGCACCTCTCCTCCAACTTCCCGATTTTAATAAGACTTTTGAACTAGAATGTGATGCGAGTGGGATTGGTTGGGTGGTGTTTTGTTACAAGAAGGCAAACCTGTGGCATATTTTAGTGAGAAATTGAGTGGGCCTGTTTACGAACTATTCCACTTATGATAAAGAATTGTATGCTCTTGTTCGAACATTAGAAACATGGCAACATTATTTATGGCCTAAAGAGTTTGATATTCATTCGATCATGAATCTTTGAAACATATTCGTAGTCAAGGAAAACTGAATCGAAGACATGCTAAGTGGGTTGAATTTATTGAAACCTTTCCTTATGTTATTAAGCATAAGAAAGGCAAGGGAGAACATCATTGCCGATGCCTTGTCTAGGAGATATACATTCTTGAATCAACTTGATTACAAGATCTTTGGACTAGAAGCAATTAAAGACCAATATGTTAATGATGCTGATTTTAAAGAAGTGTTGTTGCGGTGTAAAGATGGGAAAGGATGGAACAAATTCATTGTTAGTGATGGGTTTGTGTTTAGAGCTAACAAGCTATGCATTCCGGCTAGCTCCGTTCGTTTGTTATTGTTGCGGGAAGCGCATGGAGGTGGCTTGATGGGACACTTTGGAGCCAAAAAGACAGAAGATATACTTGCTGGGCATTTCTTTTGGCCAAAGATGAAAAAGAGATGTAGAGAGATTTGTTGCTCGTTATGCGACATGTCAAAAGGCAAAGTCACGGTTAAATCCCCACGGTTTGTATTTACCTCTACTTGTTCCTAGTGCTCCTTGGGAAGATATTTCTATGGATTTTGTGTTGGGATTGCCAAGGACTCGGAAGGGACGTGATAGTGTTTTTTGTGGTTGTTGATAGATTTTCTAAGATGGCACATTTCATACCATGCCATAAAACCGATGATGCTTCTCATATTGCCGATTTGTTCTTTTCGAAATTATTCGCTTGCATGGGGTGCCCAACACAATTGTTTTGATCGTGATGCTAAATTTCTTAGTTATTTTTGGAAGACTTTGTGGGCAAAATTGGGAACTAAACTTTTGTTTTCGACTACATGTCATCCCCAAACCGATGGTCAAACTGAGGTTGTGAATAGAACTTTGTCTACTATGTTAAAGGCTATTTTAAAGAAGAACATTAAGATGTGGGAAGAATGCTTGCCTCATATTGAATTTGCTTATAATCGTTCATTGCATTCTACTACAAAAATGTGCCCATTTCAGATTGTTTATGGTTTGTTACCTCGTGCTCCAATCGATTTAATGCCTTTGCCATCCTCGGAAAGACTAAATTTTGATGCTACTAAAAAGCGTGTTGAATTGATGTTAAAAACTGCATCGAAACAACTAAAGAAAACATTGAGCGTATGAATGCTAAGTATAAACTTCTTTGGGTGATAAAGGTAGAAAGGAATTAAAACTTGAACCTGGAGATTTAGTTTGGTTGCATTTAAGAAAGGAAAGGTTTCCCCGATCTGCGTAAATCTAAATTCTTTTGCCACGGGCTGATGGACCATTTAAAGTGCTAGAGAAAGTTAATGACAATGCATATAAGCTTGAATTGCTGCGCAGATTTTGGGGTTAGTCCCACATTTAACCTTGCAGATTTGAGTCCATATCTGGGGAGTTGAAGAAGAGTTTGAGTCGAGGGGCGACTCAAATGCAAGAAGGGGAGAATGATGAGGACATCAACACCAACGATGCCTCCATGCCGACACATGTACCTATTGCTTTGGTCCTCTTACTCGTGCTCGTGCTCGTGCCCGTCAACTTCAACTTAATCAACAAGTGAGTACCCTCTTGAGTTCCTATTTCTCTTGTTTAGATCTTGGAGACCCGTGCACTCTGGTTTTGCTTAGGAACCAAGGACAACACCGAAAAGGAAAAGGACTCGCCAGGCTGGATTCGGACTGCAACACACCTCCAACTTGTGATAGTCGCCACGGTCCCATACTGAGCTGGATTTGGACGATTCAAGACTCTTTGGAAAGCTTATCAAGTCTACTTTCATATGGATCCAGTATCAAGTCCATATCGTACCAGAAGCGGCCGCAATGACCGAAACATTGCTGAGAGGTTTTCTGTTAGGGTGCTGCATCACCTTATATTGGCCCAACGGGCCGTGTATCAAGTTTGGGTCCATTAGGGATGCGTCCTAGGGTTGGAGCACGACCCCAACACCTTGTGGTCGTCCTCCCCACGTCATATACCCCTTGGCCGCCGTCAAGAACAGATCGGGTTTTGTTTAGATCAAGTTTAGCCTTCGCTACTTGCTTGTAAGCGCGTCTTTGGATTAGCCGCCCGTCTTCTTGTCTTGAACCCCACTTCATTGGAGATTGAGTTTGAACCTTCATTTAAATCTAGTAATTTAGTACTTGTTACATACTTGTTCTTGCTAGTTCTTCGATTGCTTGCGGGACAAGTGCCCTAGTGGCCGGGTGTTGCGCTCCACAAGATCGTGGCGGCCCTTGGAGGTGGTGTATCGGTTGCTAAAGGCGCGGTCTTGGAGGGTCTGTAGTCGGGCCGTGAACGTCGTCTCCATCCACCAATCGAGTTATCCACACCCTCTCATCGAAAGATCGGGCAAAAACCCTAGTGGGTTCGCATCGGGATGAACCATGCACCGATTTGTACTGCTCGTGCCCTTGTCACAAGAACAATGGGTCCCCACCACCACCACCACCGTAACATGATGCTTACTATGGAGAAGGTGCAACACAATGACGCTATGTGGACACATTACTAGGCAGAGTCCATTCTATGGCCACCTATGGTTGATTGTTGTTTGTTTAAAATTACCTAATGTGTGTTAGGGTTAGTTTGGAACTGTTGTACCCTAGTTTGGTACGAGTTCTGACATACCATTTCGTTTGCTTGAGTGTTGCTTTAATTACCTAAGGCATGTAGTCTGAACCTCTATACCCTTGTTTGGTATATGTTCTCACAGTCATTTCATATATTGTGTTGTACCCTTGTTTTCATGCAAATGCCAAAAAAGATGTGGTGGCGTACCATTTAGTTTTAGTACTACTTCGATTCTTTCTAGTGAGTCCAAAATATTGTTCAACACATAAGCCACTGATTAGGAGGTTACTAAAGATTAATAGCGAGTGCAACAATACATAAGCAAAACATGAATACATTGTTCAACACGTGGTTCAACTAACAAAAAAATATAGTTCAACATAAGAATCATCTGCGACCTCAACCAGAAACATAGCCCGGAAGCATATCCTCGTCTCGAGTCTCAATCCTCCACCAGTACCTCATTGTTGTGACTAGTCCCAACTTGTTCACCATTGCCTACATTTTTTGCCATGTACGATGCTTCAACTTCTTCCGCTACTTGTGAAGCCCGGAGCCGAAGTCATTGTCATCAGTACCTCAACCACAACGGGGGGGACGGTGTCCTCACGCGCGTCGCTGCGGCGACGGGGACCGTGTGAGGTCGCTTATGTGTTAGGGCCTCTAACGATCGCTTCATTACACCGCTCACAAGAGGGTCCTTCTCACGCCTCATCCGCGCCTTACTCTTCATCCTAAGTGCATGCTACTCTTCTAGCTTCTTCTGGAAAATTGGAATAACTTTGTTTGATTGTGCAACCGTGGGGCGGGTAACACACAACTCCCCAGCAAGCCGACGTTGCTCCCGTCTACGGACGTCGATGTACTCGTTGACATGCTCATTCCCAACACCCATCTCGCGCCCAATCTTACGCCCCTACGATGGTGTCCATGAACTCATCACGTCCAACAAATCGCTCCCACAAACATTTCCTTGTGCCCTGTTCAAGGAAAAAGTTACACATTAGTTACGGAAAATTATATTTGATGTTGTTGCACGAAAAAGAATAACCAACCTCATCATAATCCACCATATGGCCACACCAATACCCTATTCCAAACTCCGTAGGAGTGAGGCCGTACTGAGCTTTAACACCACATTTGCATAAGACAGGGTTTTGCGCCAAGCCAGCCTCAGCGAGGGCTATCAGCTCGTCCAATCTTGAAGTGTCACCGTCATCATCCACATTTCGGGCCTCCTTTCTGGCCAACTCGGCCTTGGCACGGTGCACATTCTCGAGCTTCCTCTCCCTCTCCCTCCCTCCGAACAACAACTATCCTCCTTTGCTCTTGCTCCTGCGCGCCTTCTCATCAACCGCTTGCTTCTTCAACTCATGCCTCCGTTGACACTCTGCAACGAACTCCTTGTGGCGTTGCAGGATACCCTTGTTAAGCTCACTGATCTCAGTGTCGATCCGCTAATCAAAATCACAGAGCGGTGGAGGGTGCGCAACAAATAATATCGTTTCAGGGCAAATACATAATGACAAAACAAAAAGCAAAAAAAAAATTATACTCACAAACATCTGAGTGCGGCGTTGTTGCTCTGTAGGCTCCCATTAAAAATTGGCACACATCCAATACCTCTGCCTAAAGGTTTCCTCTTCGTCATCCCATTCGACTTTGCAAGGATCACCACAAAAGCAATTGGGCCTTTGGAACACCCTGCGGGAGAGGCTTATGGACATAGAGATCTTCCGGCAAACAAGCATAGCTAGTTTCAAAAAAAAATTAAAATTGTTACGATGCAGTATTATAAATACGGTTTCATAATTGTTGCATAAAAGATCAAAACTCGGTCTATTCTTATTTGTACGCCAATACATCATACAATTACACATACGAAATCAAAAAATTCTAAATCAAAATGTAGGTGCCATGGGTGTCATAGTGTGCATGTCCACAGATTTCTCTAGTATCCACAAAAATTCTATTGCTTGGCCACAAATTGAAAATGACACTACCCAACTTGGCAACGGGGAATTCCCCGTCGGGTTTTATCTCCCCATCCCCGTCCCCGCGAGGGAAGATTTTCCCCGTCCCCGTCCCCGTGAAAGGTCGCGGGGAACATTCTCTCCCCATCCCCGAACCCGAGCGGGGAATGCATCCCCGATGGGGTCCCCGTCCCCGTGATAAAAGTTGGGAAAAAAAACTCAGATAAAAAATATAGAAGAAATATTTACCACAAACGCATCTTGCACCAACATAAAAGAAGATCATTCAGTTTTACTAATCACTAGTCTTTTGCGGCCAAATCGCAAACAAATCAATAAGAAAATCTCACAAATACACGAGTGCTTGTGTCAGGATGAGAAGGTAAATTAAAAAAGGCAAGATACGCCTCTGGTGCCCACTAGCAGGATGAGAAAATGGAGACGCATCACAGCTTCCTCGCTTCCAGTAGTTAGCAGATCGAGGTACCACCGTACCAGGCACCATGCTTCTTGTGCAGGGACTGTGGCGACTGAAAAAGGTTTGCCCGGCCGCCGGGGGCTGCGGGATGCTGCACGCCAAGGGAGGGCAGAGGAGCTTGGGGTGTTGACCGGCGAGGAAGGCGAGGATGCGCAGCTGCGCGTGCGACGGCGAGTCTTGGGGTGTTGCCGGCTGTGGGCGGGGAGTGGCCGGGAGGATTCACCAACTGAGATTAGGGTCACAGCTTTGTATATATACTCAGCCACCCATGGGCCTTGGTGGGCCGAATTAAGGTGACGCGAAGCTGCTTACTCTTTGCGGGTCGGGTTTGCGGGGATCGGGGACGGGGGGATGGATCCCATCCCCATACCCGTAGACCTGATGGGGATTGATTTGCTACCAATTGAATCCCCGTGGGGATAAATTGGTCCCATCCCCGTCCTCTAATAGGGGAATTCCCCGCGGGGAATCGGGGATCGGGCCCCCGTTGGCATTTTGGGGACACTACGAAAGAGAGGGAGAGTACCTCGGCTTTTTTTTTTCCCCGCGCCTCGGCATCCTTTGGTCGTTTGGGACGAAAGGAACCTGGCGGAGAGGGACGCCAGTCGCCGTGCGCCGGCGCAGAGTGCTACTACGACGGGAAGAACGGCGGCGCCGGCGATGGGCGACACAAAATCGGTTGATGCATAATAGGCCCCGCCGCCCCAGCAGAATTAGGCGCGGCGCGCGCGCCAGAGATGAGCGCGCAAACCAGCCGGGCGCCTTGATCGCGCGCGGCGGGACCGCCACGCCGGCGTGGGCCGCATGCGGCTAGGCCACGTGGGCAGCCCTGCGGCGCAGCGCATGCAAAGCGCGCGGCGGCCGGTGAAATGCCGTCTTGCTGCTTATTGCTGGCGCGCCAAAAGGGTTACTCTTGAAATATCTTTTCAGCCGGGTTAAAAATATATTTTCTTAAAAAAAGGTTAAAATTAAAAAATATTCCCAGCCGTCGCGTAAAGAAGCACTCCCAAAATTGGGGACATCGGCGGAGTCGCGAGTCTCGCGACTCGCGAGCGACCACGTTCTGCTCAGTAGTGCTCACAACATCCGATCCGATCCGACCGAGCCTGCGAAGCAAGCAAAGCACGTTCTAGAGAAATCCTTCATCCACCCTCCACCAGTTCACCGCACCAGTGGCCGGCGTCCAGCGACGATGAGCGCCCGCGCGGCAGGATCTGTCCTCCTCCGCCACCTGGGCCCGCGCGTCATCGGCCCGGTTTCCTCTCCGGCGGCCGCGCCGCCGAGGCCACTGCTGGCCCTGTCCGGCGGCGTTGAACGGGGCGGGGCGGCCGTGTGGGTGCGGCTGCTGTCCAGCTCCGCCGCCGAGGCGAAGGAGGAGGCTGCGGCCTCCAAGGGGAACGCAGGAAGCACCGCGGCGGCGAAGGCCGAGGCGGCCGAGGCCGCTAAGGAGGGCGACGAGAAGAGAGACAAAGTGGTGAGCAGCTACTGGGGCGTCCCACCGTCGAAGCTGATGAGCAAGGACGGCGTCGAGTGGAGGTGGTCTTGCTTCAGGGTGAGTAGCGCACCGACTAGGCCGCGTTTTTCTCGCTGACCGGCGTCTCAATTGGCGTGTCTGGTGTGCCGATTTTGCAGCCATGGGAGACGTACAAGCCGGACACCTCGATCGATCTCACCAGGCACCACCAACCCAAGGTCCTCCTCGACAAGATCGCCTACTGGACCGTCAAATTGCTGCGCGTGCCCCCACTGACATATTCTTCCAGGTGATCCCTGCTCGCCCCTCCCATTTTCTTGGAACATCCATGTCAGTCTCCGACAGAACAGGGCAGAGTAACCTCCTTGAAGAATTCGATCCTCCTGTGTAGAGTTTTTTTTTTTTTCTAACATGACGAGTTAATTGGCGCAGAGGAGGTACGGCTGCCGCGCCATGATGCTGGAAACGGTGGCGGCGGTGCCGGGTATGGTGGGCGGCATGCTGCTGCACCTGCGCTCACTCCGCCGCTTCGAGCACAGCGGCGGCTGGATCCGGGCGCTGCTGGAGGAGGCGGAGAACGAGCGCATGCACCTCATGACCTTCATGGAGGTGGCCAAGCCCAAGTGGTACGAGCGCGCGCTGGTCCTCGCCGTGCAGGGCGTCTTCTTCAACGCCTACTTCCTCGGCTACCTCATCTCCCCAAGTTCGCGCACCGTGTCGTCGGCTACCTCGAGGAGGAGGCCATCCACTCCTACACCGAGTACCTCAAGGACCTCGAGGCCGGCAAGATCGAGAACGTCCCCGCGCCGGCCATTGCCATCGACTACTGGCAGCTCCCAGCTGATGCGACGCTCAAGGATGTGGTTGTCGTTGTGCGCACCGACGAGGCGCACCACCGCGACGTCAATCACTTTGCGTCGGTATGTCCGCTCCGTTGGCAAGAACAAGATCGGCTCTAGCAAATCTTAGATGGTTCATTCAAACGGAGTATTACATATGTGGTGTCTGAATTCATTTGTTTCTGATGTGCAGGACATTCATTTCCAGGGTATGCAGCTCAAGGAGACACCTGCGCCGGTTGAATACCATTGAACAATCCGGTCATGTGACTCTTGAGAGTTGGTTCTTGATTTTTACTAGATCTAGATAAAGATGCTTGAGAAATAAAATGCCTAGCTGCTATGAGTAGGAAAGATCTCATGGGTTGTTGCCTTTTTTTCTTCTACATGTATTTTTGTTAAGTAGAGATACAGACATTGATATGTGTACTGAATCTTGTCCTGAACGTACCATCGACTTGGTTGGATCCCCATTTGACCATTTCTGTTGTTTGCTGTGAGCCAAGTTGCAAGAAAACTTTATATCCGATTGTGACATCCGAGAATTTTTTTGGAAAAGGAGAAGCATTGGTGCGGGAGGTTGAAGATTGGGTTCATGCAGGTTTCGGTGTGTTGGCACCAGCGATATCAATTTGGTCGCAACAAGGTTTCAGAATGTAATAAACTAAACATTGTACCGGTAGTGTAGGTTTCTTCTTTGCGTTTCCTTCTTTGTTCGTTTTTTTCTTGGCTTTTGATGTCCGCTCGGCATCCGTTGTATTGTTGGTATTTGGTTTTCCTTTCTCTTAATGAAAAACGGATGAATGGTCCGGTCCCGAAAAAGAAAATGAGCAGCGAAGCAGGCGCCTCGCCTGGCCGGCCGGTTGATGCAGTTTTGGAACATGTGGCTTTCATCTGAGTTGGGCCTGTATGGAGACGTATGTGAAGCTAGTCTACACCCAATTTCTTCGATGCATTTCCTGTTGTTTCAGGTGTAGACGACCCGATTTGGTGGAGTTTGGTCAGCTATGTACAGGGAGCCATTTTTAGAAAAGGTAAGAATGTGATTCAAACACTTGATCAAGTGTCAAGTGGATCAACTATCAATCATAAACCTACTATTTGGAGATTCGTCACTATAGGAAGACAATAATTAGTGTGAGAATGAGATCCAAATTCTACATTCACTATATAGAATCTCACTATGAGAATGAGTTCCAAACAGTCCCTTATCTGTCTTAAAAACTATGACCGGTGAAACTAATATTTTTTGGCTTCATGAGTTTTGGCTCCTCTACGCACTGCAGTAAGAAGTTTAGAGCCGTTTAATGCCTGCCAAATTTGTTGTAAAAAAAAAAAAAAAGCGTGCCAAATGGGCCTAATAGCCTTGTGATGGGCTGCTGCCTTTGAATCCTCTACTGGGCTTTTGGTACAACTCTAGCCCAGGCAGTAGCTCCGACACAAGAGGTGAAAGAGGGGTTTTTTTTTTTTTTTCAACCTTTGTAATAATTGGTTGTGTCTCTGGATGTAGAGGCCGGATTGTATTATCCATTATCTTAAAAAAAAAACACCCTAGGAGGAACGAGGAAGGGCTGTTCTTTTAAGGGAAGTTGTTTCTTGTATGGAGGAGCTACAATTTGTTCCTATTCTCTCCATCTGCTTTTTCGAATGAGCACCTAGAGAAGGAGCCGTTCTTTGATAATATTTTCTCTCTATCTGCCTTCCTTGCATCAATATGGGCATGAAGTCTATATAGCTATCATCGATCAACTCTATAACTATCAATCCTCTCTTCTTCTTCTTTTTTTCTCTCTAACTCCTATGTCGTGGCTATGCAATTTTCTTTCTTTTTTTTTTTTTTTTTGAAAGAAGGCTATGCAATTTTCTACAAACTATTCAATTCCATAGTTCTTATGAATCTCAATTTTATAATAATTCTTTTTATCTTCTCCTCTCTAGTAAATTCATAGTTGCCATATTTCCCTAAACCATCATTGGATTATTATCATAATCATGCTCATGCTGGAGCTACTTCTACCTCAAGCTAGGAGCCACTTGAACGGCCCATCATCGTACCAACATCCATGGACACCAATCCTTTTCAGTCATACCATGAAACCATCACTATGATGCCAGTAAGTTACTGATCTCAAGCATGTGACCCATGGTCTCTATTTTGATATCACGTGTTTGTGTGTGTGTGCGCGCACGCGCTTGTGACCAATTTCATTAAGGACAAAATTTGTACTTTTTGCCGGTCTTTCATGTATAAACATTGAGAATAAATGGATTGGTAACCTCACGGTGCAATGACAAAGGTTATTGGTTGGGGGCTTCCACCCAAGGTTCAAATTCGGATCGCGATATATTATTCGATTTATTTCGGGATTTTTCGGCGCTATACATTAAGTGGCGAGCAATGTTGCCATCAACAGCGAGGCGCGTGACTTCATGAACTTCAAGATTTGGCCGGCTCAGTCCTTCCGAAGGTGCTCATAATGCAGATGGGGTTTGCGTCACGTGTGTTTATAGGGTGAGTGTGCGTGCGTGTTGAGTGTCTGTGTTGTATGCCGTGTAACCTTAAAACAAAAAAGATATCAAAAAACGACACGCTTTTGGCAATTTTGTTGTAACCTTAGCGGTCGGAATGCACTCTTTTGCTAGGTTATTACATATTCTCTTTTTTCAATTAGTTTTGTAACTTTTAGCCTCTTTCAATGAAACGTACACTCGTTAGACGCAAAACGATTGCACAAACAATATGTTCATGAAATATAATCAGAGATACTGAACCTGCTTGCAAACGGCCTACTGCAAATGCAACTTGGCCCCATATGGCAAACTTTCACTTTCTATTCCAGTATGAAGTATATATAGAGATCTTGTATAAGATTAGCAATGCTTATTCGGATTTCGGAGCCTCTCACCAAATTTTACATTAGCAATACGCTGGCCATCACCGTAAACAAAGAATTCTCAGGAATCAGGATGGCCGAAAGAATTTCTCACAAACACAGGGGCAACTCTTAGATTAAACTATGGCCATCGCCTTTTCTACTGAATTTTTCACCTCATGTACTGATTCATCTTCAGATCAGCCGAAGCCCGGTGATCGTATCCGCCTCTGATGTTGAGGTCCAGCAGCAGCAGCCCTTCATCCGTAGCGCACTTGACATCGTCCCCATCCTGAACTCCATGGTACAGCTGAAAGCCTAGATGATTGCTCGCTGATCTGAGACCGTCCTCGGACATGGCCTTCGCCAGCTCGCCATTGTTCTGCTCGCACACTTGCGTCACGTTGTCCATGAAGCCTGAGAGCGCGAGGTTGAAGTCCGTCAGCTGCGACCTGGTCGCTTCGAGGTTCGCGCCTCCAGTTGCGTCGTACGAAAGGTTGCTCTGGGCTTTCTCTAGTATCGTCTGCAGATATTTGCCTTGCGCCTCGATCCGCATTTGCAGCTTCTTCTGAACCTGCATGTGCAAAACAAACTAAGAGGTCAACATTTTGTCTTCGTGACTACAATAGTTGTAGGTAGCAGAGAAAGTTTCTGAGTAGTCTAACGGACCTCGAGCTGTTCGTGCAGTTTCCTTTGGACTTCGATTTGGTACTTCAGCGCATCCGCAAGTGGCGTTTCTCTGATCATAACCGAGATGAAGAATGGTGTAAATTCACACAAATGGAAACCATTTGGAAGCAATTCTCTCTCTTTTTTTCAAACATCACATAGTAGTATATTGTTTGAAAAAAGAGAGAATTTGGAGTCAACAGACGTCAGCTCTACGGTAGTATATTGTTATTTGCTTCAGTTGGGTGACAGAAATATATGCTTCATATCACTTAATTACCTGCTCTTTTAGGTTGTTTTTATAACATTTAAAAATCCTTATGCAAATTATTCATCAACTACTCAACGCCAGAACTCTAGACTTGATGAGCTCATATATTCCCTTCACACATCAACGTCCCTTTCTCTTTTTTGTGAGGTCAACGTCCCTTTCGTATGACTCCGTCTTCGCAATCATTGGCCAACCAGTACGGTTAATGTAAGCACGTTTTGTTTAGGAATTTGCAAGGCACTCCTCTTTTTATAAGAATAGACCACAAATTAATATGATCTATCTATAAATTTTTGTTTTCAATGAAAATAGCACGACCTATTTCAGACCATGCTGACTATATGCTGCTGCCCTTTCGTTCTATTGTACCTGATGGTCATCAGTTCTTTGGATGCCAGCTTTAAACTTTTTGCTAGCTACTAATGCAACAGAATCGAGCTACTATGTTACAGAATTATTGCTGTCTCAGGGAGAAGGCAAATGATACATGTCGTTGTTAAGCATACATGCATAAATCTATGTAACGATGTTAAAGGAAGGAAGCAAGATAGGATTTTGATTTTTGACACTACTCACCCCGTATTGTTACTGGCCGTAGATGGAATGCTAGGAGGCACTGGTGTGGAGAAATTGATGCCCTGCGCTGCAAATGCTGCGAGGAGAGAGAGCAAAAATAAATGTAAGATTTGGAAAAGAATTGTATGTTATCCTTTCTCAATTCTAGCAGTTTATTGCAAGGTACATAGTACATACCCCCTCTGCTGGCTTCCAAACCTGTGTCTTTCTTGCTCTGCTTTCCAAGCCTGTATTTCTGGCAAAACACAAGAAAGAGATCGTCACCAACAAGGCAACAAGGAAGAGACATACATACATCACCAGAGAAAGCGAAGGAAGACACATGAATTTGGAGAGAAGAGATCGAAGTAGTAGTAGGTGGTACCTGGAGGTGACTCTTCAAGTGGTACAAGGTGAGCCCTTTCATTCCCATCAGCCTCAGCACTGACTTGGGCGTCGCCTCTGTTGTCGCGCGCAGCACAATCAAGTAGAAAACGATGTCAGATTCAGAAAACCTCGAAACAGGAGTTGTAATCACAACCAGGATCCAAAAAATACAGGGATCTTCTCTAATATAATACATGTTCAGTAAAAAACATGATGAGTGAATGAAGCTGTTAATCGGCGGAACACCATGCATGGTCACCATGTAGTATAGATGCAGTTAGATGATCAAGTGTTTTTTGGAATCTTTGCGTATGCATGCTCGTACTAAGCGAAACAACGAGAGCAGATGGGTTGGAAGCTGGAGCATGCATGCTGCTGTGTAAGCATTACTGTTCCAACGAGCTGATGGGGATGGGAGCTGGAGCTTCGGGCTTTCAGAAAATTCCATGCATGGTATGGTAGTCCAAGAAGAAACACACAAAGCAGGAGGCAATTAAACAGCAGAGGAGGGCGGCTAGTACTCACTGTCGGGCCCGCCGAGCTTGGTGACGGCCTCGACGAAGCGCTCGTGCAGGTCGGGCGTCCACCGCAGGCGCGGCTTGGGGTCCCGCGACAGCACCACCCCGCCCATCGGCCCAGCGCCGCCGTACCCGCCGGCCCTCTCCATCCCCTCGAACATGTTCATCGCGTCGCGTGGCCTGCTGTGCTTGCGTACGTACGTCTCTCGATCGGCCTCCTCCGCGGCCGGGGCCGGCTTTTCGATCACGGCGTGGTTCGCCGCGCGAAACAGCTAGCAGCTCGAGAGCGAGCTGCAACTAGCTAGCAACGCAGGCACACGCACGCACGTCCGCCAGGCCAAGCTGCAGCTAGAGGAGTAGAGGCAGCAGCTGCCTGCCGCCACTACGGCGGGCGCGCGGCGCGGTGTGAGTGAATCTGGTGCGCTCGAGGGGAAGAAAGGTAGCGTAGGAATTCGGCGAAGCCCGAGGCGGATACCGGCCTGACGGGAATGTGCTGCGATGAGCGTCGCGTTCGAAAGCTGGGCGGAGAGACAGAGATGGAGAGACGAAGAATATGTACTCGCCTAGAGAGAGAGAGAAAAGAAGAGCGCATCGGCATCGGCATGGCCATGCCATCATCATAATCATCATGTACTCACCTCACCTCACTCATGTGTGTGCGGAATCTCGGGGAGCCTTGTGCCGGGGGCAAGCCCGGCCGGAACCAGAGCTAACAAACGCCAAGGACGCCGGCCCAACCGGTGCGCGCCGCGTGGACGCCGCACCGCCGGAGTCGTCGGCACCGCGCGCCCATGGCCGTCAGATGGTGCACATGCGAGGACGACCCACGCTCACGAGCGTTCGATCCGCCATCTCTCGCTCTTGGGACACAAGAGAGGGTGGGACAGGACAGGTCAAGGGGCATGTGCGGCGGCGCGCCACGTGGACGGCGGCCCCGCCCCCGACAAGAGCGGGGCTGGCATGTGTGCGTGCCGTGTCTTCCGGTCCTAGGCCAGAGAAGCTGTCTGATCGCTGCTAGATTTGCCTAGTTCTGTGCACTGCACTGTAGTATGGGGTACGTACGTGCGTAGCCGTAGGCGTAGGTGCGCCATGTGCCCACCCATCCCCGGCGGCCGGCGGTCAATGCACAGCAGGCGGCGGCTACCGGAGCCACCGGCCCGGGGGAGCACGGGACCAAAAGAACGGCTCGACTGCATATACCGAGGTGAACGAACGAACGCGACAGAATTATTAACAGCTCGATCGCGAGAACGATCTTGCCGATGCCGATGGAATGGCCGCTCATCAACGATCGATGATAGCGAGAGCTGCGCACGGCTTTGCCGATGGAGGATTGGATGGGAATATTCCGGCGGCGCGCGAGAACGGCCGAGAGAGAGAGGGACGCGGGGAGATGAGATGTTGCCGGTGGCGTCGCGTGGCCCCGGACGGGATGGGGAATATTCGTGGGCGCCAACTTGGCCGTGACCGCCGCCCCACCCGCCCTCCGTTCGTCGCCGCTCGCCCAATTTGGGCGCTTTTTCACCTTGCCGTTTCCTCGATCGGCTGGCCCCGGCGCGCGCGTTTAGGTGGGGCGTCAGCGTGATCTCTGCCCAGCGTACGTCGCGAGGTCGCGGAGCTCGATCCGTGCACCGACGGGTTTACAAGTCCCACTTTCCGATCAAACGCAGGCAGCTTGATCATGTCTTGTTCATTTCGTAGTACGTGTGTGCGACTACTGGAAACTGTGATGTGCTTCATGGCATGATTGTACATCACATGCATGGACATGGTTAAGCTCGCACCTATACCACTACAAAATGATGAGTCGCCGTGCCTGCTCCCTAATATAAATTAATTGATCTTTGTTCTGCTGTACGCCTGTACCTGTACATGATCAGACAAAGGGATCCAAGGCGTGAAATATTTAAACAGCTAGGCGGCTTAAATTGGTTGTCAATTAGGTGTGAGTGCATTGAAGGCGGTAGAGCTTGGAAGAGTAATTGTAATGATAAAGAAATAGTATAGGAGTGTAGAAAATGCCACTCCCATGTTTAGGACTACTGCAAGGTCAGCCAGCAGCTTGAGAGGTTGAAAGATTCTTCTTTGGGGCCGGCCCGGGCGGGGCGGCCAGCATGTACAGATTTGAGAAGCTAGCGAGTAGCTATCCTCCTACGATTCGTTTGTCTTTGTTCGCTCACATTTCCACTCTATCTATATCCTGCCCTACCCTAAAGTGAACGGCTTTCCGCGAGCATCGCATGCTTAGGTTTCAGTTTTGGGGCTGGAATCGTATGCTTTGAAGCTGAAGGGGATGGATGGAACAATTCCAATCAGAATCAGTCGCTAGCGTGTCAAGTCGTGTTTAACTGTTTATGCTGTTGTACGGAGTGATTTTTTTTTCCCCTGATAGCTCACAACCATTTCGTTTATCCAGTTCACAACCATTAGATATTCAAGTGAGCCAGCCGCCTGTGAGTTCTGGAGGACAGTAACATGCTGCGAGCGACTACTAGGTGACAGGACAGGGAGGCCACCGAACGAATCAGCCAGGCTCCCGGCCGGGTACGCCGTACGCGCGCATCCCTCGCGGCGCGAGAGCGAGCGCGACACATGACAGCGGCGCACCGCGCGCGAACCGGGACGGCCGTCGCTGCCGCGCCAGCCGCTCGCTCCACATGAGCCCAGGAACGCGCGCGCGCATATGCCGGCGAGGCGGCTTGGCAATGCGGGATCACATGCCGCTGGCCGTGTCCTAGCAGTAGCAGCAGAGGAGAGGGATCCGAGAACGCGCGCATGCAGGCGCAAGCCTCGTCCGCGCGGGTTGTTGTTGGTTGTTGGGTGGTGGCGCGGCAGCGAGCCAGGGCGATGAGCTGTGCGGCCGGCCGTCGGAACGGAACGGAACGGTGAGGGAACACGCGGAATCTCTCGTGCTCGCCACTATTATCTTCTTAACCGCGCCACCGCTCGGCTCTCGTCGGGTTCCGGTTTCTCCAGCTTGGCGCGGAAGGGGCGAACCGGCCGGCAAGCCTGGCGCTGGGCGTCTTGGCAACGGCAATGCGACAAAGTGAGTGTCAGCAGAGTCTCATGTCCACGGTCCACATGGAAGCACTACTCCAGTGTTCCTTCCTTTTATTTTTCTGTACTTTACGGTGGATTCGATACTGCATGAGCGGAGTCGGCAACGTGTCAGTTTTTTGTATTTCTAGAAAATCTCGCATACAATTTGTGAGAAACTGTCATTTTTTTCATTCCTATTAGGAAAAAAAAAATCTAGTAATATTAATTGGTTTTGGTTGAGTCAAACAAAAAATTGTGAGGACTTACCAATGGCACCTGGATGCCAACGGAACCACCAGTAGTTCGTTACTTCTATGGTGCTTATTATTATTTTTTTGGACAATGCTGATTGGTTTCCAGGTTCTGATTATGACCTCTTCCAAGCCGCCGTAGAATCCTTCGTTTCTGGAATTGATCTCGTTGGCATTGGGTTTGGCTTCACTCAAATCGAAATTTTGTTTTGATCCACATGCATTGGTTCTGAACTTTTCACTATTTAAATTAAAATGTTTAAATGAAAAGATAGCATTCCATTATCAATAATCCATTATAATTATAATTTGGAAAACAAATGGTTGTCTTGATTTACAATCTGCACATCAGATAGGGTCTCTTGATGTTGCATCCAACCGACAAATATTCCATTAAAAATCGGGGAAAAAATGTTGATTTACAATAATTGGCCCATCAAATGGGCGCTCTTGATGTTCCAACCAAAAGAAGGAAAACTACTTTCATGTACATTGAATAACGCTAATGACTGGCATATAACAAATTTGTTATCAACCTTTGAGTCTAGGGGCGGTGTATCTTATCTGCACTTTTGACTTCTGAAGTCAACCAACTCTGCAATTCAATCTCTAAGGTCCTGCATTTCCATGTTCTGGTTCTTGTGCCATTGCAGATAACATCTATTTTATGAAGACGTCAAAATGAAACGAACGTGTCATTGATTTCTGGCCCCCTGAAAGCTACGAACCAAAAGAGCATGTCTCAGATTCAGTCCCCACACTCCAAGATCACCACCAACAGAGCAATGAGACATACCGAAAAATGAAAATGATGCATGAGGATTGCAAATTTGCAGTGGTCATTCATGCCATCTGCTTAAAAATTCAACGCAAAAGCAGATCTCATCTGCATTAGCATTTAGCATGAGAAATAGTAAGCAAAAAATTCAACGCAAAAGCCTACTCACATAATTAAACTAAGAAGGGGTTTGACAGTTTCTAACACATACCAATGACTGGCCATGCAGTATTAACAGTAGGCTGCAGGGACCATAAATCCTCATGACACATGAAAAAGGATATGCACTACCGGAAGCTGATAGTGTGGGAAGGTCTGGCTGCAGGCTTGGCGTTTCAGGGGGTCCAAAAACATTCCAACCGGAGTATCTCATCACCAGCAGCTGACGCTACTGTACATCCATCAGGACTCTGCGGTTTCTCCATACAAGAACTGTATAAGCAATGTGCACACTAGCATAGCATGTTAACTCTCCTTCGGTTCAGCCATCTTCACCATCAAGCTGCCATGGAACTCTCCTTCGGTTCTTGATTAATTGATCTCGTTACAACTTAAGTTGGAACATTCTGGAAGGAAGCATGCTACATATACCTATGGAAATTGGTTTTGATCCTTTTCATAAAGGAAACTTCAATGAAAAATGACATGATATTCTATTATCTGACTCAGGCTCTCTTGATGTTGCAACAAAATGGCAAATTATAATTTGCAAAAATAATGGCTCTCTTCATTTACAAGTTACAACCAACAAATATTCCATGAATTTGCAAATCAGATAGGCTCTTGAGTTGAATTTTTACAAATATTCCATTAAAAATTGCAAAAAGAATTGCTCTCTTGATTTACAATAATTGGCACATCAAACAGGTGCTCTTGATGTTCCAAACAAAATGGGTAAAACATTATACTTTGTACAGAGTGCTACTATTAATGACCAGTATAAACACAGGACAAGTAACAAAATTGCTATCAACCGCTGAGGCTAGGGGCAGTATATCTTATCTCCAACTTCTGATTTCTGAAGTCACCAACTCTGCAATTCAATCTCTAAGACTGCCTTGGTTCCTGTATCATTGCAGATATCTACTTGATGAAGACGACGTCTATGAAGCGAATCTTATCATTGATTTCTGATCCTCCTGAAAGCTACCAGCTGAAGACCATGTGGCAATTCAGTTCCCACTCCATGATCACCAAGGGATAGTGCTTGTACTGAGAAATTGAGCAATGAACATACCGAAAAATTGATGAATTAGGATTGCAGTGCTCCCTCATGCCACCTGCTTAGCCCGTGGTAGGCCGATCTCATCTGCTTTAGAAAGAGAAATAGTAAGCAAAAATTCAACCAAAAAAGTTTCAAATCAATAACAAAAGAGCATAATCACTAGAAGTATGCTTAACAGTTTTTAACACATACCAATGACAGGCCATCCAGTATGCGGTAGGCCGCTGGAACCATATCCAATAGAAGAGACTATCCTCATGACTCATCCTATCGGATATGGTTGAAGCTGTTGAACATCCCAGTGTGGGAAGCTTTGGCTGCAGGCTTGGGCGCTTCAGGGGCTCCAAAAACGTTCCAGAACCGGAGGGTCTCATCTGCAGCAGCTGACGCTACTGTGCATCCATCAGGACTCTGCAGTTTCACCATGCAAGAACTATATAAGCAAATATTTATTCACACTATCATGTACCTAATGCAGATAGTATATTTATTCACAAATGCACATAGTACTGTATCTGTTAACTGGTGTGAAGAATTCACCTGAGCCATGAAAAGGACACGAGAGGTATGGCCAGTAAGTTCAGCCATCTTCACCATTGATGGGTACTTCCACAAAGTCAATTGGTTCTGTGTGAATCCATGTGAACTCAGCAGCTCCCTCTCATTCTTGTTCCAGAGAAGAGCGCACACCTGTGATCCGGTATCAACTGAGTTCAGGCACGCGCCGGTGTGTGTGTTCCAGAACTTGATGCACCGATCGCTGCCACCACCACCAGTGGCTAGCAAGTTGCTCTGGAACGGGCACCACGCGAGTGCCTTCACAGCGGCCATGTGGTCCTCGAGCCTATGCAGCCACTGGTTCCGGCCAGCAGATGGCATGGATGATGCCATCGACACATCCCAAATGTGCAGAAGGTTGTCATTGCCTCCGCTGGCCAGCTGCTGCCCTGATCCAGACCACTTGAGCCCGCACACCTCCTGGCTGTGCCCCTCATACGTCTGCACAACGTGGTTTCTAATCCTCACGTCATTGTTCACAATCTTGCCATCCATGCCACCTGTGGTCAGGATGCTGTTGTTCCATGCCAGTGAACCTACCCTTGCCTCATGCACACCTCTGAGTGTTCTCAACTGCATAGAGAAAACCATTTAATTCAGGAACAGCTAACAGAAAACGTGCATTGGTGAATGGAAATGGGGGTTTGCCAGTTTTTGGATGAAGCAGAACAATGTACATACCAGTTTGTTGGAGCTGGTGTCCCAGAGCTGGACGTCGGACGAGTTGAGCCCAACGGCGATGTGCCGGCCATCAGGAGCCCAGCTAACGCTGGTGATAGGACCGCTGTCCTCATCGATGGTCACAAGCTCGGATGTGGATCCGCTCGATGCATCCCACAGGTACAGCGTGTCTCCCAGAGCAATGGACAGCACATTGTTGCTCCCCCAGTCGAGCAGGTTGAGGTAGTAGTCATCAACCAGCTCTGGTGCGTCTAGGGTCCTCTCGGCAGACTGCACATTTTGATTCAACCGCATCAGTTATCAACCATTCTCACATGCCACCACATCCGTTGCATAAGATGGATGGAAGCAGCTGAATCAGAAGATCTACTGCACATACCTGGGGATGTGGCGCCGCTGCTTGGCCGGCTTGGCCTGCAGGTTCGACGAAGCCGCGTCGGCGAAGGATACGTTCTCGGGCTCCGGTGGCTTGTTCCTGAAGGCGAGGATCCGTGTCCGGTTGTTGAGCAGCTTCTCCGCGAGCAGCCTCCGGTACGCCTCCTTGGACGGGGACGCCGCCGCGTTCTCCTTGTCCTTCCTGGGCTCAGTGAGCAGGTAGTGTGCCATGTCCATGTCCATCGCCGATCTGTCCGGGATGAACCTGTCGCCCTGCAGGAGAACCAGCCATGCTTTGGTGGTCAGGCAAACCATCGAACACCCACCTTACTCCAGTAGCTCCATCCAGTAGCAAGACAAAGGGACTCACGTAGCACTTGGCTGACGGGTTACGGGATCCCGAGCTCAGCGATGGCATGTAGGGGCGGGAGACCGCCTCCTGCCGGCCTGCAGCGGCGGCCGGGGCGCGGCGGCGGCGCGGCTCTTCTCCGAGGAGATCGAGTGGGAGCCTGCGTCCATGGTTAGAGCAAACAAAAGAACAGGGCAAGCACAACACAACAGAGAAATAACAACAGCGGAATCGATGAAATTAAACGCTAACTGAATAACAGCAGGTTAGAATCAAGCACAAAACAAGATGGCGCAATCAAACAAGAAGATTAACAACAACAGAAACAAGGCGCAGAACTAAGAGAGCTTTTGATGTCGAGGCGAGGAGTGTGCGGGTCTCGACTCCCCGCGAGCGATTGAGATCGTCGTGAGGAGGCGAGGAGAGAGAGCGAAAGAGAGAGGGAGAGAGAATAGCTGCTTTGCTTTGTGGGGTTTAGGGATCGGCCGCGAATGATATTTGTAGCAAGAGAGGAGGGGCGAAGAGGGGAACACGCCGCCGCCGCACCACGCAGCTACGGGCAACGGCTAGTACGCCGAGGAGAAAATAGCCGTTGCGGGCTCTAGGGCTGGCTGGTGCGAGGCTGGCGGCGTGGACGGTTCCGGTCCAGCCCGTTAGGGGATACCGCGTTTGGGCCCGACTGTGCGTTCGTGGCTAGCCCGGATCTTTTTTTCTGGTGAGAAGTCTCGATGTTGTTGTTGGATCTTGATCGGAATTCGGAGGAGTCGAGACATGCTTGCTGTACGGCAGCGTCATTGCGTCAGTCCTTGGGCAAAATAACACGTTCCTTGTACGGGCATGGCATTATTCCAACTTTCAAGCATGGCATCGGAAAACAATTGGCTCATATCAGACAATCCTGGAGCTGCGGACAAGATTTTAATTCTTGTACTAGAAACAACAAAAACCGGTTTAACTCGAAGTACCAAACCATCCATGTTTCCGGTTTACTTCACCTGGATATCCATCACAAGCATAGCCATTCAAAGTCAGAGGTGATTAATCTTTCAGTTTACTTCACCTGTATCCATCACAAAGGGGATGGCATAGGCCTCCAGAAACGGTTAATTCAACCTACCTCCCGTTGGAACTGACCTCCCCAGTTCGCACAAGTTTATAATACTAAAACTTTCGAATTTCACTGATTTTCAACTTCCAGCTTAATCTGCCTCTACTGCTAATTGATTTTTTTTTAACGCAGTGGCAGGAGCTCTGCCTTTCAATTGAGAGAGGGGAAAAGAGTTTTATGTACAAGAGTATTGCTAATTTAATTTGCTACTGCAATACAGCTCTGCAAAACGATCATAATGCCAGTTTAGTAAAGCAATTGTAGTTACGTATTCATTGCATATGAACCCCAGAATCAGTGTACCACATGATTAGAACAGGCTCTTTAGCATGAATGGTATCATGAAGAAATTCAAGGATGGCCATAAGATACACCACCAAAGTCACAAAGCTAAGCGCAGACGCAGCCTTGGTAGTTGAGCTCCATAATTCTGTTTCTCCTGTTTGCTGAAAGGTGTTCCCTCCCCTCAGCTTAAAGATGCAGGGTGTTCTTCTTGAACATTCTGTTGGATGAGGTGTTCATTTTGCAAAGTTCAAACAAGACATGGTATGTTCCTGAAACATAAATTCAGAGAGTCCTCGTTTAGACAGTATTTGCCTAGCACATATTGTATGAGAAATAATAAGAACTCCAGAAGTCAAAGCAAATAGCTACTGTCTACTGGATCAAAGTGTACAAAGTACAAAGAAGACATGCAAGCATGACATGATTAATAAGTTCTATGCAGTGATGCAAGGTTATGACTCCAATGCAACTGTCCAGTGTTTCAGGTAGTTGGACCTGTCCTTTTAGTTTCTGAAAGCATAATGTCCGTAAAATACGGAGGAACGGAGAAGGCATGACTTGCATTTCCCAACTTCCTATGGCATGAATAACAGCAAAGATGCCAAGTTCAAAGAGTGTGAGTTTTCCATCTTTCTCGTGGCCGTTCTTAATGATGATAATGATATGAAATTTGAAGGCCCTTCACTTTGACCTCTTCTAAGAATGTTCAAGAGAAACTTTTAGGAAATGATTGGTGTTGATATAAACATATTCTGTTATCTGTTCATCAATTTTACGTGGCAACCAAATTTCCGTACTACTGCAGTACTGCCCACATGCCAATTACATTTTTCCTTTTACCATGACGTTGTATATATATTACTAGCAGCACACCCAAACTACTTCGCAAGGATGGTTTTCAGCAACTAGTTTCTCAACAGCGGGCACGCTGTCTGGTCTGTCAAAATAATCTTGGTATTATTCTCTTCTCTTAACTTTCAGTTTTTAGTACTATTGGCAGGATGCAAATGCTAGATCGAATCTGCCGGCTTGTTTATACCAACCTGAAGAAACAATATATGTATCTAAAGAATGAAGTTTTGCTTACATTATGAATTAGTGTCTTTAAGATTTAAACATACTACCTTTTCAACTCTTGGACTTGTAATGGGCACTTTGGTCATTGTCAATAATTATACTAGTCTGTGTCCTGCTGATTAATTGTTGAGCTTGGTAGTTGAAACACAAACTAGCAAGATTCATATTTTTAGCAGTAGGGCGCAAATAAAGACGCAAGGCAGTTTGTTGGGTCCTAAGGAAGCAAAAAGGCTTCCTGTCTCATCCAATGTGCTAATAAAACTCCACACGGAAAAGATAGAGAGAAACAGATTGCCTAGCTTAAACCTCGAGTACTCTCTTCCTCTCAAACAATCAAACCAACGAAGCCAGCTGCAATCTTCTCTGCCTAATCAACTCCATCGTTGTTTCATACAGGTTGAGTCATCTTTTCCCTCAGTTCATGGGCACCAGCTAATAATTTTTGTCTATTTCAGATCTCTAGCATGCTACTTTTATGTTTCTTAATCAGTTTTGTCTCCTGCCTTTGCTTCTTCCTAAATGTTTTGCTACTTTAGTCTTTAGATACTTATATGGTGCATGTAGTTCCTAAATGCTGTACTTATTTATCTTGAGTGAAGGTAACCAGGGCCAAAATGATTGTTGGGGGAGGCTATTTTGATGGTTCTCATGATCATATTCTCGTGGAAGGATCAATGATCCATGATTCTTCCCAATCTTCCATCTATGACAATACAGATGTTGAACAGCAGAATTTCAGACTTGCACCCTTTATCATAGAAGATCACTCCAATCCAGCCAACCTTACCTCTGAGCCTGCAAGGGTGATCAATCAAATTCAACACCAGCTTGGGATTGACATGGAGCAGGACCATAGTGGTCACATGATCCAAGAAGTTCATCCAGCAGAAACTCCAAACTTGGTTCCTGCTGTCTATGGAGTCCAAGATCATATGCTCAGCCAACAGATAGATGGTCCACATGACATAACTGTGGAACAACAGGTTCTGGACTATGACCCTGCATCATATCGAAATGGCAGTTATGCAGCTGCACATGATCTTATAAATTCTCTACAGATCCAAAGGTGCAGTTTGATTCCTGAATTTCCTTCGACAGAGCATATCTTTGGTGATCCAGCACAGAACATGGTCAACCATTTGGACATTACCAATGACCTTCCAGGAGTAGCCATTCATGAAAGTGGAATGATGTTCAGCGATTCAACTCTACCATTAGGTTATCATGCTACTCAATCTCATATGTTAAAGGATCTCTATCATTCACTGCCACAAAACTATGGGTTATTTACCAGTGATGATGAGAGAGATGGAATGGTCGGGGTACCAGGGGTCTCAGGAAATATTTTCCAGGAGATAGATGGGAGGCAATTTGACAGCCCAGTACTGGGGAGTAGAAGACAGAAAGGTGGATTTGGCAAGGGCAAGGGAAAAGCTAACTTTGCAACTGAAAGAGAGAGGAGGGAGCAGCTAAATGTGAAGTATGGGGCTTTAAGATCACTGTTCCCAAACCCTACTAAGGTTTGTATATCTTATCTTTCCACGCACAAATTCCTTAACTGTTTCTCGCATTACAGAAAACTCACTTTCTGCAGTTACATTGATTTCTAGAACATTTACTATTTAGTAAGTTTTATTCTTACAGGATATAATGGAATATGTATTCAGATTGTTTTCCTTAGGGAAAATAAAATTGAAACAAATATGTATGGTAAAAAACTTCATTAAAGAAAGATGGATTCATTGTTAGAAACTTTTATAAAGTGGTATTAGTTCAAGTATATGGAGGAAGGCGATCATAAAATTTTTGCATGTATTCAGTGGAAAAATGCACGTAAATTGATCTTTAGTATCAACATCCAACAAAATAGAATGTAATTCTACAATATGGGAGATAGGAGAATTCCATTCCAGAAACTCTAGTAGTTATGACCAGCATAATGCAATATTGTTTTTCTTTCCTAAATTTACATTTATTGTACTCTTAGTGAATAAGATGCTATGAATTCTGAATTGTTGTAAAACTATTCTCCAGAATGACAGGGCCTCTATAGTTGGAGATGCCATTGACTACATCAATGAGCTTAATAGAACAGTGAAAGAACTGAAGATCCTACTGGAAAAGAAAAGGAACAGCACTGAAAGGAGGAAGATACTGAAGATGGATGATGAAGCAGCTGAAGATGGGGAAAGCTCTTCAATGCAGCCAGTGAGTGATGATCAAAACAATCAGATGAATGGGGCTATAAGGAGCTCCTGGGTTCAAAGGAGGTCCAAGGAGTGCGACGTTGATGTCCGCATAGTTGATGATGAAATAAATATCAAGTTCACAGAGAAGAAGAGAGCCAACTCTTTGCTTTGTGCTGCAAAGGTTCTAGAGGAGTTTCGTCTTGAGCTCATCCATGTTGTTGGGGAATCATTGGAGATCACCATATATTCATGTTCAATACAAAGGTAACGAACAAATTTTCTTAAAACGAAAGTAGGTTCCTGATCCGTTTCCCTGTGTCTGTAGCACAAACATTAGTTATAATACTTCATATCTTGATACTGCAGATACCTAAGGGCTCTTCGATTGTATGCATGCGCGGTGGCTAAGAAGCTCCTTGAAGCTGTGGAGATAAAGAAGCAGGCTCTCAATATCTTCAACTAGCAATACCCATCATAAAGTTTATTCAGACAACTTAGCAAGCTGGTCTGCTCTTTAGCATCTAATAAGGTGCTTACTCATCAGAGAATGACCACATTGACAAAACTTCTTTGATGACTGCTGCAAACTTTCTTGATATCTTGTTCATGCTGAACTTCTTCTCTTCTTTTCTGTACACTTTAACAGTCATGTTGGAATATGTGGTGCTTCTGATTTGCGGCATTGCCACTCAATACTTTATTATGTTTAATTCCTTTTCTGAACTTATATAGCAGATCAATTCCACTACCCAACTTACATATCTCAGGATCAGATCTAGTGAATGTGTTTGTTTCACAGGAAATGCTACATCTCGATTCTATAAAAACTGGTATATGCCCAATAATATGATCTGTGTGAAATTTATCTTGGAATTATGACACAGAATTGTGGTAGAAATTGTTACTGCATGCTGGTTGGAATGAGATCCTTACCGCGCTATACACGGGACAATCAGGGTGGGTTTCTCCTACAGCCACAGAGTCCATCACGCTCATGATACTGATGAGGTCTGGAGATCTAAACGAGGTACCTGAACTCCTGGGGGAATATCAATCGAATAGTAAGCAAACCTACAAAAGGATACAAGGATTGGAATCAATTTGGCCAGCCCCACCCATACTAGTCCAGATCGCCGTGTTTGCAGAGGCTGACAAACTGGAGCAGGACTGCAGGCGTAGTAGCTGATCCAAACACAAATAATCATTCCACTCCGCTCTTGTACCTGATCTCGCAGATCTTTAATGTGGCATAGTTGCTGAATTCTCACGCATAGGGACAACATTAAAACTACCCACATTAGTCACATACTTAGCGTCCCTTTGGAATGCAGGATTTTCATAGGTGTGTAGATATTTTACAAGATCCCATTCAATTTTATAGGAAAAACACAGGTTTTAGGAGATTTTCCTACGTTTCCAAGGGAACTTATTATAGATAATAAAAGTAAAGCATAAAATGAAATTTAGATGATATTTGGTATTCGCGTCAAATTGTACAACAAACTTGATGAGAACATAAAAAATGGTTAGAAAATTACCTAACTGATGGTGATTTGGTTCATCCTTGCCTCCTGTATCTTCATAGAATAGTCACTGAACTTGAATTAACACATCAAAGTTGGAGACTTGTAAGAAACCAGAGATGCAATTTTCACAAAACACAATTAATTAATGGTTAAATGATCAGATTCAGCCAATTCAGTTTTTGGAAGTCTACAAAAGTTCGGCACAAATATACAATCGATTTCAATTTGAGCAATGGACTCGTATGCCATGGACTCGTCACTAATGGGGATTGCCACTTGCCAGATTGGGAGACTGAGATTTCAGAAGGCATAAACTAAATCGATGCAAGGAGCTGCAGTGCGCTAACCGCAAATCCTGATGTGCTTTTCGAGTTTCCATGAGATGCCCATATGAGATTAGTAGCACTCACCACTCACCAGCAGCACGCCAAGCCGCCAATGCCGGTCAGCGGCTGCCCGGCTGCATAAGCACGGCGCGCGCCACCTGCTTCCACGCGCACAGGAGGGCTGTACGCCTGCATCATCACCCGATTTGTTTGCACCACTGGTTGCCCCTCGATTTGGCCGAGCTGGCGCTAGGATTTCATGGTGCGGATTTGGAGGGAGGAGACAGCCGAGGGGAGAGGGATGACGACGACACGCAGGTCACAGGCGCATACCAGGTGCGCGAGAGGAGAGGGAAAACTGGTTGAAACGGAGAAGCGTTGCTGCCTTGTTGCGCCGGCAAAAGCGAGCTTGTTCGCAAATCTGTAAATAGTTTTAATTCTTTTACGATTCTATGAGCTCTAGAAACTAGGCTAGGCTCAATTTATCAACCAAGCTATGTTTAGCAAACAAAATACAAGCAAAACACCACTAGTAAAACAATACTCCATCCATCCTATAAAAATAGATGTTTTAGCCTTTTATTCGTTGTCCCATAAAAAGAGAGTCGTTGGAGAGCACTATAGGCATAAACTAGTCACGTCACCCACTCACAATGCTCATCCGCCCGTCATATAATTTCGACTATCTATGGCTCAAATGCTTATTGTATGCCTACATATACCACACTCATGTAAAGCACATATCGATCGGTGTCGGATCGCACCACAATACAAATGAATCAATCTAAACTATTAGATGGCACGACATCATTAGACAAACCCGTTTGTTTAATGAAGTCACTACATAAAAAAGGGACTTGTTACTTTGGGGAAAAAAAAACTTGGTCGAGATCATATCCAAGTCGGTCGACACTTGCAAGTCACATGCATGTCAAGCTCCAATACGGTCATGTCAAAGCCGGTCACATGCATCTTGGATCCCTTGAATAAGGCATCATATAATTTTGATCGAAAAATGTATTAATCGGAGATACTCGTTGTTAGGCTCACATGTCACATCCATGTGAACTTTTTCGCAACATGTAAGTCACTTGAACAGGCCATATATAAAAAAAGAAATGTGATTGAATAGATCACATCAAGCGATAAACAATATGTGATGCATGATATATTAGCGTAAGTCACACGAACAAGTTGCACTAGGTAGGCTGGCTAGTTTCTTCGGGAAGGAGCTAACCAACCTTGTCCTCACGCTTTACAAGCGAGGTTTAATATCGCGCCATAGGCTACGTCATGTTTTTATATATAATAGGGTAATGTCAAATTATTTTTTGATAAATTAGATATAGGGACATGTAGGTCATCGCGCTTCTTCCTTGGTACCTAATCCCAATTTTAAAATGACTCTTTTAACACGACAAAAGGGAGTACATTGCAAATGGAAGCACTCATATGTATTGCGTATTTCTAATGCAACATCCAAAGATAATGAGCTTGATCCTCTACTTGTATGTTTTTCAAAAATTCGATCATTTTCTATTCTCCAATCCTGGCCTTACATTCTTCAATCTTACTCTTGCGTCCATATGCTCCCATTGTGATGTTCTACTCTCTATCTCCCTTTGCTATTAGTTACCACAAAGGTTGACACCACTTGAGATAGATGATTGAAACATTAGGGTAGACACCACACTTTGATGTAGATGATCACTTATAGTTGATGATTACTTGAATTATTCTTATATTGTTTCCATGAGTTTCCTTCTCACAAACTTAAACTAGTTTTGATTTCCTTAAGCTTCAACTCAATGTCATCCCTCTTCAAGCTTCTTCACATGCCATAAGTGATTATCTTGCTGAAATTGAATATGACACTTGTATAGCTCATCAATTTGATTCAAACACTTAGGTTCACTAGCTCATGAAGGCATGCTACCTTCTCTCTCTAAAAAAAGGCATATGCTACCACTAGACACATACAAATACAATCATAGAAGCAATTGTGGTAGAATACCAACTCAAACACTAGATATAATCAGTGCTCTTCAAGATATGTTAGAGAAGTTAAGAATACTCAACTTATATTTATCAATTTGCAAAATGGGGCTACATGTACAGCTGTTTATGTGTCCGGGAAACGTGTTTGTGTGAGGGAAATACGGTTTTTATCTCCCAGGGACAGAGGGAAAGCATCCAATTGGTCCGCTTGTATCTATCCAGCTGGAAAACGGGAAAAAAAACTGCCGTGACGCTTCTCCTCACGTCGTCACACCACGTGGGCTGTCTGCCCGGCGGGCGGGCGCCGGTGGATACGGGGATACGCCCCCGCCCCGCTCCGGCTCGGTCAGTACACGTTTCCCTCCGGCCTCTGTGGTCGGGCCAGCCCGTCGGTTACCTGTCCTTTTTCCCTCCGGCGGTCCGCCCCCGGCACCGTTCGGCAGCCGCGCCCTCTCTCCCTTTGTCTCTCACGCTGACCGGACCACCGGAAACCAGGAACCAAACTGCCCCGGAAAGAAAAGAAAACCTTTTTATTTCACAATTTTTTCCTCACAAAAAGAGAGGGAAGTAATATTCCAGGGCCGCCCGCGCCGGAACCGACCGCTTCACCGGCAGCGAGCCGGAGAGTCAGCGGAGCTCCTATCCCCGCGCCGGCGTGGGCGGAGGGAGGAGGACGAGCAGCCGCCGCCGCAGCAGCAGAAGGATAGAGGGGACTCTGGGGCCTCTGGGAAGAAGCTTCTAGAAGCTGCCTGAGGCGAGGGCGAGCGCGCCGCGGCCAGAGTGATCCCGGTGGAAGAAGTCGCGCGGGGCCGGCGCCGTGGGGATGCGCCTCTGGATGCCGGCACCCTCCGGGATTTGAATGGTGGCCAGATCTCGAGGGGAGGGGAGCTTCTCGAAGCGGGGTGAGGCGCGCGGGCCGGCCGGCGGTTAGGGTTTGGTGGGAGGCGGGATGGTGGGGAGCTCGGTGGAGGGAGGAGCGGACGGAGATGGGGGTTGCTGCGGCGTCGGCGACACCTCGCCCGGGACCATCGTGTGGGTGCGGCGGAGGAACGGGTCCTGGTGGCCCGGCAGGATCCTGGGCCCCGAGGAGCTCCCACCGTCGCAGATCATGTCGCCGAGGTCCGGCACGCCGGTCAAGCTCCTCGGCCGGGAAGACGCAAGCGTGTAAGGTCCCACTCCCTTGTTTTGTTTTAGGTTTTTTTACCCCTGAGCCCTGTGCTGTTTTTACATTTTAGATTACTTGTTATTCTTATTTCTGATCCATGTGGGATACTTGGCTCTCCTTTCTTTTATGGAAGCCACGATGCCTGAGAGAATTGGGGCTGTTCAGGGACTATCTTCTTTGCTTGTAGTCAAGCTCATTGCTAGTTTCTTTCTTAGACCTTGCAAAATTTGGAAGAGCTGTTTTCATAGGATATATGTAGCATGATCACTGGGAACATGGAACGATGCCACATTTCTATCCCTAGAATGTTGCTCCTGTTCTGGGAACGAAGGATCAAAACTTTTCTCCAAGTACCTTACAATGCTCCTTGATAACGTTCCTTGACTCCGCTGACCTAGGAACTTGTTGTCTATGATATGTACTGGGCCTATTTCCTTACTGACTTTGAAACCATTATTTGCCTTCTTTTCTTTCTTGGAAAACTTTCCCAGGCAGTTTCATGACCGTGGTTCATGGTATTCTTTGGTTCGATTTTAGTGTAAACATAAACAATTTGTTTTAGAATTGTGAGGCAATAGCAAATCCAGGATATGTAGTCGAAACAATATGGCCATGGCCACACAAGAACAATAATTCAGGTTATTATAAGATGAAACAAATTCAGGATATGCACGGCCATATTATAAGATGAAACAAAAAATACACCTAATGCTCCTCTTCAGGATATAAGATGAAACAAATTCAGGATATGTTAGTGTAAACCTTCCCTCTCTAAGGATGACGCCATGGCCATGCAGGATTTTGTTCTTGTGTGAATTTTTTTCGTGTCAGTTATTTTGGAATATACAGCTGATAGTAGTACTGATAAAATCATTTTAAAAAAAGAGAAATTAAAATCTTAGAATTATTGTTCTGTGAGCTGATTAGGTGTTAATGATTCAAAAAGTCTCCACATATCCTTGATTGTACCTATTATTCCCTTTTTCTTATTTTATTATGAAGATTGTATTATTACATCTGATGCTCTATTGTCAAAAGTTCCTCTCCTGTGAATCTGCGTTTTCAAATTTTATCAGCTATTTTTAAGCGTATCCCTTCCAATTATTGTGCTAGTCAATATCCTGGATTAGTAGATGGGTATATATTGCATTTCCATATCCAAACTTATTTCATTCTGACTACCACGACAACAGTTAGCCCCAAGCAAGTTGGGGTAGACTAGGGATGAAAACCAACAGGTTCAGACAAATTAAAAAAGGTTAATAATAGGAACAATAATATTCATTTATTGGTTATGATTCTGTTACGTAGAATGTTTATTTTCACATACTCCTACCCAAAGATGATTCTTTGGGACAGTCATGAAATTTCTGGGTCAATGGGGTTTGAGAAATGTGATGGAACATGGTATGCTATTTGGAAAAAGGTTTTGACAAGGCTGGGACACGATCATTCCCATGTTTCCAGAATGGGAATGATGGCATTCCTGGCACGAGGAATCGAGGCATGGTTCCATGTCCCCTGTGACTAAGCTTTGGATACTTTCCATTCCTTCAAGTCCATTTCTAACTACTTGGAGTAATCATATTTTCTGAAAATTTAACTTCCTTACATATTTTGTTTGTATTTACTTTTCCTTTTGTTTCTTAGGGATTGGTACAACCTTGAGAAATCAAAGCGTGTTAAAGCATTCAGGTGTGGAGAGTTTGATGCCTGTATTGAGAAGGCAGAGGCCACTCAAGGGACTGTTGTGAAGAAAAGAGAGAAATATGCACGGAGAGAAGATGCTATTCTTCATGCACTTGAATTGGAGAGGAAGCAGCTTGCATCAAGCTATCAGACTCAAGGTTTCAGACCTGGACCACCTGGTAATATTTCTGGTAAGTTTAGGTGACAGTGAAGAGCTTTGTCAGTTGTTTAGGTTGTTTCTTGTATGTTATCTATGAGCTTCAAGCATTCTGCATCTAAAACAGAGCTGTTATCATGAAATGCAGCTTGCACGAAACATCGCAAAGACCTTGGAAGTACTCGTTACAAGAGTAAAAAGAGCAAGAAGCGCAAAGATGCATCTGTTCCTCCTGATGTAAAAAAGAAGTGGGACAATCTTTTCTACATGCTGGTTCAAAGAGAAACTTTTCAGAATCTCTTACTCAAGGAAATGTTGTCAGTAATCACATGGGTGATTTCTCCCATTTGAAACATTCTCATGGAGGTACCACTTTAGAGAACAAGGAGAGGAGTACCATTGGGAAGAAAAATAGATCGGACGGAAGTGATTTTGAAGATTCTCTTGTTTCAAAATCAGATAGACGCAGAACCACTTTCTCAGGTATTGCAGAGCAGTGAAAACTTGCCTCACGTAAAGCAAAACGATGATTTTGGAGCTTTGTTAATCGGGAGAATAATAATCCTTCACTTGCCACCTCCCGGTCCAGAAGAAGTAAATATACATACATGGCTAGTGATTCTGGTGAAACTCAGAGTCATAGTGATTTACCTTCTATAAAGATGTCTTCTACTGGAGCTGATTTTGAGAATGAAAGCTATCTTCAGCATCCTGGTTATTTTTCTGAGGAGCAGACTTCTTCTGACTTTATTGAGAAGCAAATAACTGAGTCTTCAGAGAGGGAATGCTCAGAAAGTGAGACTGAAGATGATGCTGAACTTCTGCAAAGTATGTGTATACACTTTGCTTTTCTTCTTTCCAATGGTTTAAATTCATATTAGTTATCATAGAATGCTGGCTATAGCATAGCTCAACATACTAAAACATTAGTATTAGCATCACACTTGCGATTTAGTGATGCAGATATTGACAATAAGGGCTGGAAATTACAGTATGTAGCTAAAAGTGGAGGTGTTTTTCCCTAAAAAACTGGCTCTCATTATTAACATGGCAGTATAGATGTCTGTTTTGCATAATGCTGTGGCTCTTTTGATGATTCATTTGCCCTGCATAAAACATGTTATAAAAAGTTTCACTTCACGCCAACATGCTTCATATAATATAATCATATTGCATTCTTGACTTGCGCATATACAGTATGATTTACTCTCGAATATTGAATCATTATAACTCTATACATACACTGGAACCCTTGTATCATTTGTAAATATGTACTTGCTCAGGGTTAAGGGTGATGAAATCTAAATTTCTATAATTAATTTCTACATGTGATTGTGTTCTTTTGTTCAAACCGTAGGTAAGGCTTGTTGGATGATGTTGATGATAATTGATCCAGTTTTATTAGGTAAATATGTTGTAGGTATGCGATATTTAACAGTTGTAGGTATGAGATATTGTAATGACCTTGCCTTAAGATTGGGATCTAAGGTGGAGGAATCAAATGCAAGGGAACACAGCCATACTTATAGAACTATGGGACCTTAAAGATGCAATAATTTTTCGTTATGTGTATTATGGATCATTGGCATTTCATAAAGTAAATTCATGACTAAAACAGTTCTTTGTACTTCTATTGAGCATTTCTCAAATAGCAGGTACAGATCTATTGCTTCTTACTATTTCTGCATCCCTGGCTTGCATTCTTTTTGGTTTGTATCACAGTCAGAACTTTACTGTTTAAATTTTGACAAATACCCCCCCCGTTCCAAACTATAAGACATTTTGACTTTTCAAGATACATTGCTTATGCATAGCAAAAACAATGTATCTAAAAAAAGCCAAAACGTCTTGTAATTTGGAGTGGATGGAAATAAATTGCTAGAAAGCCATAAATAATTCAAATATTTACTGTGTGCCTTTGTTGTTTTTTTTTTTGTTTGTTTTGCGGAAACTTCCGTGAATGCAGTTTATAGTCTGTTACTAATGTCATCTTTTGCATGAGTCTTCTGTAGATTTTATTGATAGCTTGTGTATGGCATTTTTTTGGCAGATGCAAGTGTGATTCTACCTATAGATTCATATGGTCCTGATCCGTATTCTGTTCCAGTTCCTGACAAGTTCAAGCATGTGGATTATGATGACAATGAGGCGACATATTCTACTTATGTGCCCCAGTTGAATGAATCCGAGGAAGAGGATGGTTCTTCTGAGATGGGTGTCTCTCAGTGGCACATGAAAGGTAAACGTAACAATCGTAATGCCGTGAAGAGATTAGTGGATATGAGAGATGAAAATACATGGTTAAACAAATACAATGGGCCATTAAAAGGGTCTTTGCATAACACAAATGGTGGGAATTCCAGAAAAGAAAAAGAAGGTATGCACACATCTGGTGAGCAGTTTTTTGAGGAAAGCTTTTACCAAATTAAAGAGGAGTCAATTATGATTCTGAGGAAACTAATGTATTTGAGGACATGAGCCATTCAGAGGCTAACTTGTATTATGGTAAAAAATACCCTTCATCCTTGAGAACCACAAGAGATCTTAACCGAGGCTACAGTTACTTTAATGACTATGAGAATGACACTTCAAATGTTTCTCCCTTAAATATGGACGCTGAACAGATATATCATGTTGATCGGAATGCATATTGGGATGGACCTTCATTTTATCAAAGGAAGTTGACTTCACGTTTTGGTGGCATGGGACCAATGTTGTTCAATGTTAACCTCAAAGTTCAGGCCAGCTACCAAGGAGAGCATGTCCCTCTTGTCTCTTTAATGAGCAGACTTAATGGCAAAGCAATTGTTGGACACCCTATCCAAATTGAAATAGTTGAAGATGGCTCCACAGATCATCTGGTATTCTGCGGTGACAGTGGTATGCAAGAGAGCACAGCTGCTCCACCAGCTTGGCCAACAGGTAGAAGAACTGCCATGCAAAGAGTTCCCCGTTCAAATCCATCAGGAGCACTGTTGGATGGCGATAATGAAGGTGGTCTCGTGTATTCTGATTATGAGATGAAACCAACCTCAAGAAAGTACTCGTCTTCTTCGAATCACCAGGTTAAGGTGAATAAGAAAAACAGTTCTAATGCTAGGAGGTCATCAGCTAAGTCGCATAAGAAGTCATCCAAGAAAACAAACCTCTCAAACCAGAAACTTAGAGCTCTCTCTTCCATTTCCACTGCAAAAAAACATCACGGAGAAAGTGGCCGAGCAAGGCGCAATGACATATTTGGTGGTTTAATCAGATCAGAAGGAGTTCCTCTAGTGACATGTGTCCCAACGAAGGTTGTGTTCACTAGGATATTGGAAGCAGTTGGTAGGCCACCTCCATCTGTTGCCCACCGTGTTAGAATGGCTAGCCCTTCAGTACGAGATCCTCCATAGGCTTCAACTGTAGTGCTACATACGGTTTATGTTGCCAGCCATTGACATGCAAGTTTTATGTACATTCCTGTTAATTGAAGAGGCAGACCATTCAATCATCAGGTAACACCTGTGAAGAGTCAGATTGATATGGTTGCTCCTTAATAACTTGGAACAGCTGATCTCTTATTAGCAGCGGTAACAGCCTGTAAAGATGGATAGCGCTTGTGTATTTCTGACTGGAGACTGAGATCATGAATACTTCAGAGCAGCTTGTGTATTTCTGACTGGAGACTGAGATCATGAATGCTTCAGAGCAGCTGAGCCATTGGTACCATGAAGAGGTACACTTTGGTGGTGACTATGTCTTTTGGTTCGTCACGACTGTCTCCTGTAAAGTACTAACTTCAGCATTTTAGGTGTCAATTTAGTTAAAGCATTTGTGTCATCATATATAGCAATAGGTCATAGGTTTCCTAATATCATGTATAATCCCTCAATTATATCCTGATGTGTCTGTTAATTGTTGTCGAGAAGTAGTTGATTCAACTGTATGTTTAGAAGCATGTGTATGTAGTCGATGTAATATATCAGAGCAAGTACTCCGACATCCAAATGGTGTAACAATCTAGTCATCCATGTGTATTTCCTCCGTAGACATACTAGTGAAAAAAAAATGGGGGGTCGGCAAGCTGGCCACAGCTGCTCTGAGCCGTACCATTTTACCATTTTCGCTTTTTATTTATCCCAATAAAACATGCTGCATGACAGATTTGCATTGTCGTGGCCACCTTTTGATGCTTCTTCGTCGTGGCTACCTTTTGATCTGCATTGATGGCACTGTAAGCTAGATCGAACCATTGCGATGATGCGCTGGAAACGCTGCACGATCTCCGTCGTTCTAGGCTGACGTAAGTCGCTTTCCAGAGAAGCTGTACTGATGAAAAGTATTTTTAGTATTGCGGGAAGGAGCTGTACAGATGAATTCTTTTCCAAAATAGTACAGCCGCTTTGTTTTTATTATTATCTCGATACATATCGAAATTGAAAGTGACTTATAATTTGGTAAGGGGGTGTATTGCGTAGCTTTTATTTCTTGCTGAAAGAATTATCCTTTGGCACAATCTTTCTGGGAACCGCTAGTGCCCACACAACACAGGGCAGGAGTCCCTAAATAAGTGTCATTTACGCTTCTTAAAAAACAAATTTTACTAATTTTAAATTAAAAAATATTAATTAATATCTATGTATATAATTAGCACCATTGGAAAAATATTTGAATATAGTTTTTAACGAAGACACAGATGATGCACATATTATCTATTTATCAAACTTGTGGCACGCATTAACCAACGATGACACTTGTTTAGAGATAACTCCAGTAGGCGCAGATATCTGACGGTTTGAATTGAAATACCGTGAACTAAAAGCAAACAACAACGACAGCCAATAGTAAACCTGAATGAACTTTTGGCGACATTCGCCCCTTTCGTTTGAACTTATCAGCTATAATATAATGTTTTTCTCTCACAAAACAATGATGCTTTTCTCTCACAACAAACAATGAACAGAGCGTTTCGCCAAACTGCGAGTTCAATTATCGATCAAGTCAGCAGGCTCCATGAAAGCCTCGCAGGCGCAGATCAGACCGTTCGAGGGTCTGTCGCGCGGCAGGCTCGACATGCACAATCCTTCATAGTTTCATGAATCTGGGTGTTCCTAGTTACTATCATTCTGAATCAGAGATTTAAGCAGGATCCGTCACACTTCAAACTACGGAACCTAAGCTTCAATTGCAAGACATGCTATATCGGCTAAGCCACAATGTTCAATACATTTTCAACAGATTATTTTTTTTCGAGATCGGGTCATTCACCCGTTTTTCATTTAAAGGAAAAGAGTTGGATACAAACAAGTTCGAAACCTCGCCCCGTGATCGATGGCGAGTAGCCAACGGCTACAGAACGACCACCTAAACTACTGGATTAAGTTATTACATTCAACAGGTTATTTAATTAGGCAGTTTTTAAAAAGATTTAAATACTATGTGTTTCTAGGTGGGGTGAAATAAATGAATGCCATAGTTAAGGAGAACTTTTCCGACCAAGATAGTATCAACAAGTTTAGGCGTTTGCTATTTTCCCTGGCCGACGGCACATGGGACACCAAAGTCAACTTGCCTCGTCGTTCTTGACAAAGTCAATCCCCATCACAAAGTCAACAGACACCTCTTACAACATGACCAAGGCCCAACCCCTCTCAACTCGTCACCGGCCACATGAAGCGAACAGCTCGGCACGACGCGGGCGACGACGACGACGACAACCGGCGCAGCGCTCGCAACCCGTCCGTCAGAGTCTCCTCCGGTCTCATAGCCATGTCTGCCATGAGCCAAGCTGCAGCACCCGACAACGACAACGACCGGCGCCGCGTCCCCCGCGTCATCCGCAACGCCGTCGACGGCGCGTGGGAGCGGCCTCGCCACGCTGGCTACAGCCCGGCCGTGCCCGTCCAGATGGCCTGCGCCCACCGCTGGGCGCGCTACGACGACGTCGTGTCCGCGCTGCGCTCCCTCGCCAACCTAAGCGTCCTCGAGCAGAAGGACCGCGAGGACGCGAGGGCGACCATTCGGGGCCTGTACGAGCACCCGACGCCGTTCGACGCCGACGTCCGCTTCCCCGAGGCGGAGCTCTTCCTGTCGGTCGACCACGGCAAGTTCTTGCAGTGCATGAACCGGATCCAGAAGGCGCTGCTGCAAGTGGAGGCGGCCACCAAGATGTACCTCTCGCAGCGCACCGTCACCGCGTGCGAGTCCTTCATGGAAGCTGTCAATTACGCCGCCGGAACGGCGACTCTGGTGTGTGGCCGGAGGAGCCCGGGAAGCCTGTGCTGTATGACCGGGCTGTTTTCGAGGAGGCTTTCCAGCTGACCTGGACTGATGCGTGAGCCATCAGATAGATGGTCTACTTTCACGCGACTGTGCTCAAATCTGCCGGTTTCATACTTTGGTACGCGCATCAGCTGTTTCCAAGTTTCAATTGTTTGTTGAGTTTGCTTGTATTGAAATAACGTGCTTTTGGTTCAGAAAATGTAAATGTAATCAGTATACACCCTTATTATCGATTCCAAAATGGTTGATTCTTTGTTGTTTGGTTCAGCATGGGAATGGAATGAAAACAGCGTTAACGGATAGCACTCATACAGGAGTGGCATCGCGTTTCAATGCCTTCGTATCGGATAACGCCGTAACTGATTACGAGACTGCTTGAATGAAACAAACAAGAAGTATAATAACCCAAATGAATAACGATGGAATCAGATTACTAAATCCGTTCCAAATTGTAGTTTGTTTGACTTTTCAACTCTAACTTTGATCACTCGTCTTATTCAAAATTTTGTGTAAAATATCACTTCTTTTGTGGTGGCTTGCTTTATCAACAAATGGTCTTTAAGAATGACTTAAATTTTACTATTTTTGTGCAAGTTTTTTTTTTTTTTTTTTTTTGAGAATTACAACGTAGACACTCTCATAACACGCGCGCACACTCACCCCTATGAACACACGTCGCGCCAAACCCTACCCCTATGAGCACCTCAGAAGGACCTGGGCAACCGGCGGATCTCGGAGATTCTCCGAGTCACCATAGGCGCCTCGTCGTCGGCCCGGAACGTCGCTACCACTTAATGCATAACGCCGGTGGAAATCCTTGGGAAAATCCCGGGGAAAAGGTCACGAGCACCGGTTGATTTGAACCCCGGTGGGTAGCGTCCCCACCGGACCGTCCTACCATTGGACTACAAACCAATTCGCATTTTTGTGCAAGTTTTTTGAACAAGGCGAATGGTCAAACATAGAGTCGAGAAAAGTCAAACGAACTATAATTTGAAGCGGAAGGAGTACAGCAGTTCCAACCAAACACGTTAACTTCCAAGTGTTGCTTCGACCAAAACTTACCTTGGTATTTTCACATGGCAACTTGACACACAATAATAATATGGTCACTAATGTCTAAGATTTATAGGATTCTTGTTGTAATCGTTTCCTCTTGTTGTTAGACATAAAAAAAAAAAAGTAGCATGGCACGCTTTGCCTCACCTGTGCCAGCATATCCCTCTCCCTCCGCCTAAGTTATCGTTTCTCAAGAAGTCGATCAACTTTAATCAAATCAAATATATAAAAAAATATTAATATTTATAGCACACAATTAGTAACATTAAATAGATCATTAAATCTATTTTTATATAAAAAAAATTAGAGATATATTGCTACTATGTTACATAAACTAATCAAAACTCAACAAAGTTTGGCCAACACTAATACCATAGCAACACTTAAAAAAAAGGGCAGAGCGAGTAAGTTCCAACGGTTGATCAGGTATGCGACATAGTGAGGTGTTCTAGGTGAGCGAAACTCTAGTAGAGCTCTTCATGTCAGATTTAACTGGTTGTATGTTTTTTTTTTTTCCACGATGAACTGTGTTGTGTATACTATCCACGAAGTCTGGAGAGCCAGGAAAGAGTACCATTCATTCTTCAGTAGCTGAGCTAGGACACAAGGTTGGAACGAAGCTACAGGTTCCAAAGAAATGATAATGAAATGAAATGGCCAGCCACAGAAGTATTGCATGTAGGATCTCTCCCGATATATGTAATGTAATGGAAGCTCGCCAAAAAAAAAAAAAAAAAACAGCATTCAGACAATCAGGCATCAAATCAAGCTGTGATACCTTCTGTCCTTCTGTTGTTTGCTTAACTAATACACTCACTTTTGAGCTTGAAGTATTATATGCAGTTTTAACTTATGTTAGCTGTTTGTCAGGTTTATAACAGTAAAAATTGGACAGTGGAAGAAGGTTTTGAAATATTGAGATGAAGAGGTAACACAACTGAATTGTGTGCTTGCATTTTATTTTAGAACTTGCACCACTATGTTTCCAATGACAAAGCACACCTCAGTATCTTCTTCCTCTGATGCATCATGTTTGGATTGCGACCTTGAACTGGTTATTGGCCAGGCAGCGAGCCCAGCCACGAGGGGCTGAAAATTGACAACCTAGGTTGTTGTCGGCTCAGGCAGCATTGCCTGGCCACAGCCAAACAGGGTTCCAACGTAGCTGCCGGCAAAGCAAGAGAGGTTGATTTACTTGCCCATATCACTATAGAGGGTATCCAGAAGGCCTTGCAATAATCCCTTGTACATGTTATTCGTTTCAGGAACTCGAAATCAAGTGGTGATAATGGAGACAGCACATAATTATGAACTCCAGTAAAACTATCACCTGTAAGGTTCACTTGTGATCTATATGATGTTGCACCAATAGATGAATAGATGGTGGTCTAGATCTTCTCAAATCCTGCAGTCCGATAGTCCATACAGAAGCTCCCAACACCTTAAGGAACTCTAGCAGCAGAATTGAATTCGCAGTTGTGATATGACCATTTGTTCCCTTGCCAAGCAATTTGTAGGGAATTCATCTATCAAAATAATAAAATGGTACAGTTCAATAAGATGAAGCAAAAGCAAACGCAGATCATAGATTGTAAACTGCTTTTGATTCAGCTACATTAAGCCACAAGACTATGGGTGAAATTGGCTCACCGACTGTAGATTGAATCCATGTATCAAAATTGGCTCAAATTGGTTTATCACATTTATGATTCCACTAAATCAATTGAGTTTTAACTACCAATTCATTTTGCTTTCAGTTTAGATACCATATGCCTTGCCAAAGACAAAAGCATTTTATATAGAAGTAGGTTACCAAATTAAATTGATGACAGGAGACAAACCTAAGCTGAATTACTGGAACAAGGGCAAATCAGAATCATTCCGCAACAATCAGTGTTGTTAGCGGCCTCACTGATCCCTGTCAAGGACATCTGATAGATTTAAGCCAGCAATAGGAAACAGAAGGTGCTGGTTTGACTCTCGAATGCCTGAAATTTGAACACATATACACGTGTGTTAATAAATAACAGCTTCAGACCTGAAGGCCGCACAGAAGGAGTGCAGCTTATTGCTCTAGTGCTTCAGAGTTTTTCCATGCCAAGGGACCAATAACTTAATTTGAAGTTGAAGAGAAACATATCTATCATCTATGTACCAATGACTAAATTTGAAGCTGAAGAGATACATTCTATGGATCGAGAATTTTCTCCTTGTTTTGTGAACGGCTCGAAGGCACCACCATGCTTGGTTTCACACGCTGCCGCTTTTGTCCCAGGCGGAATGACAGCTTCTCCCTATTCTCCGGCATGCCTCTCTTGCCATTACCGTTCATCACCGTAACCGCTTGCTCCGTGTCCTTGTCGTCATTCGCTGCCTCCTGGCAGCGAACGCTCAACCGCTCCTCCCACCCCTCCGGGAAGCAGGGGAGCCACTGTGGAACGTGCCTCAGCGGCGGCTCCCTTCCCGCCGCCGCGAAGCTCTCCCACCCGTCGCCGGAGCCGCAGCGCAGATCCCTCCTCGGAAGGGGCTTCGCGAACGGGACCTCCCTCACCGCGGCGACGAACTGGGCGAGCTCCGCGAGCGCGCCGGAACAGAGCAACGGCCGCGTGGGGTCAGACGCGCCGGGGAAGCCGCCGAGCGCATGGTCTTCGAGCGCGAGGACGGCGTCGGCGACGTTGGGCTCTGTGCGGCCGCGGGCCTCGGCGAAAGCTGCTGCTGCGCGGCCCAGAGACGCGATGTAGCGGCCGGTGATGTCGGAGAGGGCGCGGAGCGCGGCAGGCTCCGCGGCGGAGTAGCCGGAAAAGCGGAGTATCTGCGCGGTGGAGACGGTGGAGATATACATGGCCATCACGGCACGGCACGACGGCCCGGCGTGCCGTGCCGTGCCGGCACGTGAGCACGGCGTGGTGCCGGGCGGCACGACGAGCACGGCACGCTCGACGCCGCGTCGCGCTGGCTGCCTGGGCGTGAGCCTTCGCGCCGCCGTCGCGCGTTGGTCGGAGAAGAGCGCCGGCGCCGCGCGCTGGACGCCTGGGCGCGAGCCTTCGCGCCGCTGCCTCGCGTTGGTCGGAGAAGAACGCCAGGCCGCGAGCCTCCCGCGCCGTTGCCGCGCGCTGGCCTGAGCAGAGCGCCGCCGCGGGCTGCCGGTGGAGAGGGAGGAGGCGGAGCAAAGGCGGAGGCGGAGTCGTGGCGTCGCGGCGAAGAAGCGTGCGGCGTAGCCGCGTAGGAGAGGTTGGACACCGGTGGGGTGGGGATCGGGATTGTTAGAAAGTTAGGGTTACAGGAAGGGAGCAGGCCTTGTTGGGCTGTTAACAGGCTGCCCTGCGTGATGCACCGGGCCGTCACCGTGCCGACCGTGCCGTGCCACGGGCGGGTGGCGGCCCAATGACCGGGCCGTGCCGTTACCACAGGCCGGGTCACCGTGTCGTGCCGTGCCGGGCGGCCCAAATCCACGGGCCCGCGGGTCGTGTCAACGGGCATCGTCTTTGCATGGCCATATATAGGTGGAGACTGAGGCCTGAAAGTGGCGTGGGAAGGCACGGGGGTGCTTCGCCGGAGTTCCCATACATGGCGGCGACGGTGAGGAAAGGGCCTGAATAAACCCTAGCAGCCAGATCCTTGCAATCGAGGGTTTTATGTCATGTTTTCAGTTTGTGCTTTTTCATACTAATCGGGGGTTTTGTGCCTTGTTTCTATTTTGTCGGCGTGATTTTTTTCGAGTTGTTGGACTTGGAGGACACGGGTTTGCTAGCACAAATCTGCTGGTGTGGAAAAGGATGGAAGGAAATAGGCTTCTCCTTTCCTTGTGGTTTATTTCTATCTTATTTTTTCTAGCCAATCCTCTAGTCGAATTTTATGGCCTACTGGCTTCATCCTAAAATATAGGGCGTGTTTAGAACAGGCCTTGCCCGGCATGGTTGGCTGGCCGGCCCGGGACAAGCTCGGTTCAACCGAGGTTGTGTTGGTTTTTAGCTAAGTGTGTATGGTTACTTTGCACTAGACATTGGTAGACTTACCACCACACTCACGTAACTTTCTATCCTTGTTAGCATTTCATCGAAGACCCAAGACTCATACTCCACACGCGACCATGGACATGAGGCCATCGGCGCGTCGCTCAGCGTTGCGCTACCCCTTGTCTAGGCCATGACTCCTCCTTCCGCACCGGGCGTAGCGGCGGGGTTGAGACAAGCTCCTAGGTGATGTTGAGGGGAGGGCGGATGGACACGGCAGGGCGGGCGTGCCACGGAGAGCTTTGACACGAGGAGGGTCTTCCGTCGGACGGCGTGGCCGTGGTGACGAGTCCATGTGGTGAGTCTCGATGGCGGTGGTGTCGTTGCCGCGCCTCCCTTCTACGTCGCGTCCGTTCCCTCTCGCCCTCTATCTCCGCCGGCGTCCGCTCCCCTGTCGGTGAAGGGGCTGGCGCCAACAATTCCCAAGCGGGTCGGCGTGGCCATCGGCTGCGGAACACGAGCACTAGCTCGAGCACGGTTGGCTCGATCACGCGGCGACACATGGCGGCGTCAACGGAGAAGAAGGGAGCGGTGGGTGAGAGAGGGATTGGGAACGGCTCGCTCGTGCATCCGGCCATTCTGCTCGCTCCCGTCGGCATGGCTCCGAAAAAACAGACCCCCCTCATTTTCCTAGGGCTTAGTCGAGAGGTGGAGAGTGCACGCGGGGAGCCAAGCCACGACATCAAACACGGGCGGCTGCGTGGGGCTTGGGCCAGGCTCGACATCTCCCAAACATGCCCATAGTGCGTTCGCTATTTTTATTAGTAGCACAAATAGACGTATGTACCTCTCATTTTTAAAGTTTAAATGTATGATGAAGTCCAGTTCTATTCCCCGTGATTACAAGATGAACTCCTAGTTTCCTTATAAAAAAACATGACAAGAACTGCTCCGGGTTTTTCTTCTATCTTTTTTCCTCGGCGTGGCAGAGGTTAGTCTTATGTTCCCTCCGTTGTCAAATTACAATTCATTTCACTTCTTTGACCTTAAGTTTGTCCGCTTTCTTATTCAATAAAATTGCACAACATAATTAAATTTAAATTATTATTAAAAAAACTTACATTAATAAAGCATGACACAACGAAAAGAAGTGATAGTTTGTACAAAATTTTGAATAATATGTGGGTGTGTCACATGCCGAGAGATAAGGCCGGGATGACGGGCCCAAAAGCCCCACGCCAGTAGGAGGCGCCCCCCCAGGGCGCGCTCTACCCACCGCCGCCGCCTTCCCGCATCTTCTTCGGGAATTAATAAAGTAAGAGTTTGGTTAGGATTAACTTAGGACTTTTTCGGTGTGCAAGGGATATTCCAATTCTATAAGGAAAACCCTTATTACGAAGATAAATAGGATTGTTTGTAAAAGGTATTCCAACTCTATAAAGGAAACCTTTAGAGAGATTGTTTGGATTACAAGTCCCACCGGGAGGGCTATATAAGTAAAGGGTCAGTAATCTCTTAGAGTAATAAGCAATAAAGAAAATCAATTTCCCTTCCTCTCTCTCTCTCTCTCGCGCCAACAGCCCCCCCCTGCCCGAGCACGTCGGCCACGTGTCACCTCGAATCGATCCGGTGTGTGACAGGGTGTATTACAAACACACACAAAATATAATTTAAAATTGTGTTAGTACTTTTTTTCAAGTAGAAAATGTTAGTTTTACTAATCTATTACCACTTAAAAATTACCCAAGTTTTTTTTAAAAAAAATCGTGTGTGCGCCGAGTTCTTCCTATACCTGCTAGATTCAGAAAAACATAAAATGATAGGCCCCATCGAACAACCATCGGATCAGTCAAAATCGATTTGGAAACCGAACTAGGCCATAAAACAAAGAACTCGAGAAAACAAACAGAGAACAAAGGGGTGCGGCGAGAGGCACATGAGAACGTCGGAGATAATCACGAGCAAGATATCTCTACCACAAAGGAAAAACTAAAAGCATGACTCATCTGGTCTAAAAACACAACCTTAGAACAAACATCAGAAAATGTGACCAGCTATGACGTGCCTGTGGGACACTGTCCTACGCCACCCATAATCCTGATTAGCTGGTGTAATTAGTTTTAGAAACAACTATTCACCCCCTCTAGTACCCATCTTGACCCTTCACCTCCACACGAAAGATGAGAGACCTAAAATGGACTCTTTCATTGTGTTTTTACTGAATAAACTCTGACGGGGATCTATGTTGCACAAGAGGGCATTGTTTCCTTTTTTCATAACAGAGTTTTAGGCTCCACAATTTAAGCGTATCCGCCGTAACAAGTTTAGCCTCAAGGCAACATAATAGGAACATTGAACAGATTACTATTGCCTACAAAAAAAGTTCTTGATCACTTTGAGCCAAAGTCACAACGCTCGAAGCCATAAGTTGAACACCCAATGGATCAACTATTTTACCATGTTTATTAAGAATGGGCTTTATTGTCATTCTCATAGTGAGTTTCACACATAATCTAGCATATGAAGGACAATGTTAACCTTGAGCATATTCACAAACCTACACGAATGCTGAATCACCATCAGACTCGAAAACATCGGATTCGGGAAGGTGATTAGTTTCTCTACCGATGGGTAAAGTGTGAAGTTTTATGATGCAAATCAGTAAGATAATTTTATATTCAACCCTTGAAAAGATATAAAATATATCAATTTTCATCTTTTACAAAAACCCTAGACATTATGAGCAGTTCGCGAATTAATAACAATAAGAAATTACTCCCTCGTCGCAAAATAAGTCCACTTGTAGGATGGAGGGGGGGGGGGGGAGGGGAACCAATGCTACATTAAAATTACATGTATACTCCCTCCGAGATGATATTAGAAGTCGTTTAGGACAGCGACACGGTCTCCTAAAACATAACTTTGACCTCTTATTATTATAAAAATATTTATGGAGATATAATATATGTATACTTTTATCAAAGTATTTTTCAAGATAAATCTACTCATATAATTTTTAAATTTACAAACTCAACAACTTAAAAGTTATTGATGATTTATATTTTCGATATTTGACCCAAACCTTATCTAAAAACGACTTCTAATACCGGCCAGGGGAGAATGCGTTTTTCGAGATAGTGTAATAACATGTAATAATTGCATGTTGGGAATGAAGAAAGTAGCAAAATGTATTAGTGTTAGGTGGTTCATACCCTAGAAATATACTTATTGTGGAACATATTTTTTTTTTACGGCAAAAACTGTAGGGAGATCCCCACGGTATCATCAAGCTTTTATAAATTTTAAAGGGGTTTCTGAGAGACTTACAATGGGACTTAATTGAAAGCATCTAATGTAACAGAACCTCCTAATTCTTGGGCCCACACTTTTTGTCTTTGTCCCAAAGACCTCGGGCAAAAGTGTGCGGATGCATCCAATAACTTAAGAAGCTTTGTCGGTGTCATCGGAAACCCGATTCCACCACTCTCATACCGGGATCAACAAAGGAGTAGCTACAACATTACAACATTTGTTATAAAAATACGGATCGAGTGCGGAAGAATAATAACATTAATTTTACAAATTATGAATAAGTTACACTTGAGTAAACTTAACTTAATTGTGGAAGCTAGGTAGAATCGGAAGATAAACCCGATCATGTCGTGCCCACTGACATAACCTTGGTTAACAGCACGAGTCAACACCTGCAACAAGGGTTAACAAACCACGAGTACACAATGTACTCATAAGACTTATCCGACAAAAAGAAAAGACTCCAAGGATATGGCCGGCTTAAGGGAAGTAGAGCTAGAAAAGGGAAGTTTGCGAGAAAAGCTTACTACAAGTGGATCCTTACTTTCAATATTTTTAGCATCAATTTTGTTGGAACATAATTAAACTAGATTTGCACCTTTGTTCTATCTCAAACACTTTTTAAGCAACACATCTCAACTTATCTCTGCATCTCTTCTTCTTTCATAACCATGAGTAACCTTGTTTCTTCAATTACTACGATGAATGGGCGGAAGAACGGGTCTCCATAACCGTGAAGCAACGGCGATTCATGAACCGATTATACCCAAATTGGGGATCCCTAACCACACGACATATGTAGCATTTAAGCTTGCATATATCAACCTTTTCTCGATTTGTCCAAAACGGGAACGAGGCTGCGCCACCGAGCACAGTACTCCACCTCCCTACCCCCGTCCTAATGACGGTTTGACCCGGTAGGGTGGGTACACGCTACTCCCGCCATCTCTCCACTCCCGGTGCGTGGTTGCCATTCCCGATTTGGCTCCACCGAGATCCCGAAACCGGGAGTATGTGGCTAGTTAGGGTCGACGATGCGGGGTGATTTGCCCGGTCGAGGCGTGCCTTTGCGAAAGGCCTCGGGCGTACTTGCGTTCAAAAGTCCCGAACTTAACAAGCCAAACAACGGACGGTCCTTAAGCGACCAACACGGGACAAGCACGGCTAGGCATCCCGCCGGCTTTCAACCTACGTCCCGTCGATCTCAACTTCATCACTACCATATTTATTCTCATGAACCACCATCGGGGTGTTCTCTTTTCCATAGCCGGGAGGAACAAAGATAAAACCTATATCTCGCGAACGATGAAGCCATCATTCGACTTCTACCGACATCTAAGCATTACTAAGCATTTAGAGAAACGACCTACTCATACTAGTAGGATAACCTGCGGAATAAAAGTAGATCAAGGTAATCATGCGAAGAACGGTATCAACCAACTCTTATTAACTTAATGCACATTACACTAGACTTAAGGTGAATAAAACATTTATAACACGAGAGAAGGGTTTATGCTCCCGGGGCTTGCCCTGTATTGCGAGGAAAGTCGAGAATCCAAAACCGGATCACCCGAGTCACACTTGACACCACACCTCGGGTGGATGCACCTTCTCCAAAGCTTGATCATCGTTAACCACATCACTCTCGTTCACTACACGTAATAATGATGCATTGCTTAACATGATGGAATGGTAAATATGATGCTTGATGATGCATGAAATGATAAACACTTGAGTACAACTTTCCTTCACGATAAAGTTGCAACCCAACAAAACCAACTTGTTGAACTACTCTACAAGATATCATCACCATTGCCTAAGGAGTTCTCAAAGACCATTTGATTGTGATATGATCCAAGATTCACAAAACAATCCCAAGATCACACAAAACCTAAGTCATTATACGCTAAACATTACATTTAAATACATAAAATAATAGAGCATAAAATAATAAATATAGCAACTTTCTCAAACTGCCACCAAACTTTTTCTACAAGTAGAACACATCATAAAAACAGTACCAAATAAATTTTCATGAATTTTGGATAAATATTTTATTTTCTAAAAATCATGGAAGATGCATTTTTCAATTAAAATTTGTATTTTTAAATCATGCAAAAACTATTCAAAATCAAAGTTTCAAATTTTTCATGGGTAGATATACTCATAGGAAGGTTCTACAAAAATTTTCAGAATTTTTGAAGCACTATTTGAATTTATATAAAAAACACAAAAAATCGAGGCACTATTCATAATCATAGAAATTGATAAAACATTTCCTAAAAAGAAAAGAGCCACCGGGCTCAAAGCCCCACTCGGCCCAGCAGCGCAGCAGCAGCGGTGCGGCCCAAGCACCCGCGCTCGAGTGTGGCCCGCGGAAGAGCGGTCGGCCCATGAGCTGCGATGCCCGGCCCGGACATCATTCTTGTGTCGGTGTGTGCGTGCTCACCGGCGGTCTTGCGGTGTGGTTGCCGGCCGCGGCGGCGGGGACGCCCGGGGGCAGCGATGTGGCGAAGGTTAAACCGGCGACGTATAAAGGAGCGAGGGGCTCACCGCGGGCATGATGCTCTCGTTGATTACGGCGGGGGCGGCGGGCGAGCCTTCGTCACCGGCAGCGATGGCGGGCGGCGGCACGGACGACGGCGTTCCGGCAGCGTCTGAGCTCGATCGCAAAACCGCCAAGCGCATGAGAACTAGGATGATGAGGTGATGCCAAAGCATGAAGAAGTGCAAGCGGAAACACCACGGAATGAGTTGACGACGGTGAGGTGCCGTGCGTGCGCGGCGGTTCTGAATCAACGGAGAAAGGCGGCTCACGCCCGGGCGATTCGGCGTCGAGGTAAGGCTCTAGCGGGCTCTATGGATGCGCAAAGAAGAGGCGGAGCTTCGGCCGAGATGGAGAGGATGGAGACGGTGCGGTGACGGGCGCGCGCAGCGCGCGGCGGAGCTAGGACGTCGGCGGCGCGAAAAAGAAGAAAGAAGAAGAAGACGGCGACCTCGCCGTCTTTACGAAAAAGGAAGAGGACGGGGGGTGGCGAGGTGCTTCCCCTAACTCATTCAACAGGCCAGGTACGCGCGGGGGACGCCGGAAGGGTCGGCGGCCACGGCGGACGCCGGCGGCCCCCGGCATGGGCAACCCCGTGTCTTATAATCGTAGCTCCCAAACCCTAACTTTCGAATTTTGCAAATTACTTCCAAAATTTGAACTGAACTCAAAAATCTCCAAGAAGCAACTTTGCTTAAAATTTCAAGATCTACAATTTTCACAATTGGAAGATTTTCAAATTCTGCCTCTAAATACGACTTTTTGAAATAGGGTCAAAAAAGGAAGAATTTTGAATTCAAAATTACTTTTAAAATTACTCAAAAAACTTGAAAAACTTTGTACATATCTTTTGTTCATCAAGGAAAGATCTACAAAGTAGCTTTTGAAAGTTTTGTCAAATTTTGCATAGATTTTGAAATAAACAAAAAGGGGTAAAGAAAGGTTAGGGTTTAGGGTTTTCCAGACAAAAGGGGCAACTCCGGATTTTGATTCTTTTCGCGCCCCTTCAACCGACAACATGATCAAGCATAAAAGAAGCTTATTTTTGTCCAAACCATGGCTTAACTAGTAAGAAACACACCTGGTGTTACAAAACTTTCCCCCTTAACTTCTCGTCCCCGAGATTCGAACGAGAACTTCAAGAAAGCGGCGAGAGATTTCCATAGCTTTAAAACTGCCTTCAAGATGATAGAACTTGTCCACACGATAGAGCGATTACAAAACCATTGGAGATACAAAGAGGGTACAAAGATTACTCTCGGGATTAGGGACACATTCATTACATAACAAAGCATCACTCGAGATACTTCGATAGACGAGGACAAAGAAGAAACATTAAGAAGATAAGCGACCAAAGCGCAATAGGACCCCAACGAGATCGAAAACTTGAGATGGGATCGAGGAGGAACAACATATCAAGAAGGCAAGAATGAATCCTAAGGCCATAAGCTAACTTGATGTAGACTCAACCTTCTTAGGACGAAACCGGACTTCTTCTTCAATGAAGCACGCAAACCATTGGCAACCTGGATGCGCAAGTAAGAGCTTGAACTCGAAGCACTAGCTCCCACGTCTTCGTCTCGGCTCGGTTTCTCCTTGAGCTAGACAGCTTCACCTTGGAGGAGGAAATCGACTCTGCGATTCTTAGAGGAGATTTGTGATGGGCTTTGGAGAGATGGAAGTGGCGAAGCAAGGTACCCGGGCTAAGTTTTATAGCACGGAGGAGCGGATAGAAACGCCGCGGCCGCGACCGAGGAAGAGGAAGCCGAGAGAGAGGGGGAGGGTCAAAAAAAGTTCACGGGTGGAGCGGCCACCGGCTATGGTGCGCTGTGCTCAAGCTTAGGGTGACGAGGATTCCGCGACGTGGAGACAGTAGCGGGCTGAAGCCATGGAGGGGTCCGCCGGTGCAAAGCGGTGGTGAGGGCTACGGACAAACATGGCGCACAAAGAGAGAAAAGAAAGAGGGTGTGGTGCGGGGAGGAGGCGTGACCCGACGGAGTGAGTGCGGGGCACGGCGAGGCTGCGGCACGAAGCGAGAGCACGAGAGGGGCCCGGGGATGCTCCGCGGCGTTCGAGAAGACACGCGGGCGGTAATAGAATGCCACGCTGATCCCAACATGAGTAGGGCCCGACAAAAATTTGAAGTCGAATCGAATAATCCATATGCTCTTTGCAATATCACGAAAATATTGGACATGATTATAGCTTGGTAAATCCTAATCAAATGCTAAAGACAAAGCAGATAGAACTTATCGAAAACAGGACAACTTTCCAATCTTTCATGTCCTCTTGATCCAATAGTGACGACATAAGTTGCTTGACAAATTTGGTCAACGTTACACTCGGCGATCGTTAAGCGAGAATCCCTTATCTACCACTTCTTGTAGTCCGTTAATGTTGATGTCGGTGACTTGCTCTTCAAGGTTCACCTTTCTTGTAACTTTCAAAAGAAACTCACAAAGCAACGATCTGATATACGAGTCCTTGGATAGAATATAGATAAATAGCCAAGGAAAATTCATGGCGAGGAAATGCTTTAGTGTAGTTTTGTAATGGATTATGATTAGAAATCATTAATCATAATACCACGATCAAAACCACAACCACGGAGAGAGAATCCATATGATAAAAATTAGTGGTGACCAAGGATTTACAAAGGAAAGATAGCAACCAAAGGAAGTTCCAAGGTGTGGAGTCAATATGAAGGTGATTTAAGATCAAAGCCAAGGATATAATACTAGAATAGTTTGGATAGATGAGTTTTGGAAATAATCAACCAAGATTCTAGGGCGAAAACCAAAGAGTTATCGAAGATCAAAGAAAGACGTGCTTGGCAAGAGTCAACTAAGAGATCCAACGAAAACTTGGCTTGATTCCACACGACGCAACATAAATCGCGGGCAAAACTTACATATAACATTCTAAGCGGACTAGGGTTTAGCCAAAGTACACATAGGCTTAACAGTGAAACACAAACAATAACCAACATTAACATCATTTTAGATAACATGTGAAACATCATATATGCATTACATGAATGCTATAAGCAACATATGCAATGCAATGATGCTTGCTAATGATGCGACAATATGATTATGAACATCCGGAATATGAAGATCTTTCCCCCTTAACAAAATCAAATTCCGAATTTCAAGGTGACAAATCCCGTGGGATAAGTATTGGAAAAGGAAATGTGTCAAATATATATTGACTTATAAGAAATTTTGTAAACAACAAAGTTGATATCAAGATTACAACCATAAGAAAAAGGTGATTGCAACCGATAAGGGGTTTTTCGAAATTCGGAGGAGCACGGATAGGAATTTCCAAAAGAAGTCGCAAAGAAGGCGAAAGCTCATTAATTGTGGATTATGGTGAATCATGACCATAGACCCCGACATAAGCGAACGCCCGGCGGTATTTCCTTATGGCTGCGGTCCACGAGGAGACCCTGTGTTTCGGCGCTATTTTCCTGGTCATAGGTCATGGTTCTACCATAGGACACAATTATCTCTCAACCAACATACGTTGGCTATCAAAGTGAAGAAAAGAGCATGTGTCGGATTGAAAGAAGTCAAGACATGACACATGCTTGAACCGAATAATCAAGGAATAGTCCGAAGCTTTCAAATGAAATTGACATGCCAAGGTACAAGCTCCCAAAAAATTAGGAACTTATGAAACAAAAGATTATCAATTGGAAGTCCATTAACCAAAAACCGGTATAGGACAAAATTTAGGACAAACAACTATAAAGAAGAATAGTTGTCCGAATGAAAGGAGGAAGAAGCAACATTAAATGGATGATATGATGCATGCTCGTCCTATACGTCTTCACAACGTTAGGAGTACTCTGTCTTCATCATGTTAGCGAGGATGTAGGGCTTTACTTTATATACTATCATCTCGCACCAACGAAATGTTGAAAATCACTTAGCGAGAACATTGTCGGTGAAGTTGACTCCCAGTTGTTCTTCAAAAGATGACATGAAGCTTCTTGAAATCTTTTACTTGACTCGTCGGAAACAATCTTCATGAAAGCTTCCGGCAAGCATAAGGAAAGAAAGAAGATCATTTTTAAGTTGTTACTTTCAAAAACTTTTAGATTACAAAATCATTTTGAAGTTTTCAAAAGTAATATTGTAGCTGGGTCCCGAGTATGAGCTCGATACCATTCATAGAATGAACCTCCTAATTCTTGGGCCCCACGCACTGTCTTTGTCCCAAAGACCTCGGCGGTACCTGTGCAGATGCATCCAATAACTTAAGAAGCACTGTCGGTGTCATCGGAAACCCCGATTCCACCACTCTCATACCGGGATCAACAAAGGAGTAGCTACAACATTACAACATTTGTTATAAAAATACAGTCGAGTGCGGAAGAATAATAACATTAATTTTACAAATTATGAATAAGTTACACTTGAGTAAACTTAACTTAATTGTGGAAGCTAGGTAGAACTGAAGATAAACCCGATCATGTCGCGCTTAACGACATAACCTTGGTTAACGAAGACGAGTCAACACACAACAACAAGGGTTAACAAACCCCGAGTACACAATGTACTCCGCAAGACTTATCCGACAAAAAGAAAAGACTCCAAGGATATGCTGGCTTAAGGGAAGTAGAGCTAGAAAAGGGAAGTTTGCAGAAAAGCTTACTACAAGTGGATCCTTACTTTCAATATTTTTAGCATCAATTTTGTTGGAACATAAATAAGCTAGATTTGCACCTGTTCTATCTCAAACACTTTTTAAGCAACACATCTCAACTTATCTCTGCATCTCTTCTTCTTTCATAACCATGAGTAACCTTGTTTCTTCAATTACTACGATGAATGGGCAGAAGAACGGGTCTCCATAACCGTGAAGCAACGGCGATTCATGAACCGATTATACCCAGCTGGGGATCCCTAACCACACGACATATGTAGCATTTAAGCTTGCATATATCAACCTTTTCTCAGATTTGTCCAAAACGGGAACGAGGCTGCGCCACCCGAGAGCACATGCTCTCCACCTCCCTACCCCCGTCCCTAATGACGGTTTGACCCGATAGGGGTGGGTACACGCTACTCCCCGCCATCTCTCCACTCCCGGTGCGTGGTTGCCATTCCCCGATTTGGCTCCACCGAGATCCGGCTTACCGGAGTATGTGGCTAGTTAGGGTCGACCGATCTGGGGTGATCGCCGGTCGAGGCGTGCCTTTGCCGTGAAGGCCTCGAGGCGTACTGGCGTTCAAAAGTCCCGAACTTAACAAGCCAAACAACGGACGGTCCTTAAGCGACCAACACGGGACAAGCACGGCTAGGCATCCCCCCGCTTTCAACCTACGTCCCGTCCCGATCTCAACTTCATCACTACCATATTTATTCTCATGAACCACCATCGTGGTGTTCTCTTTTTCCATAGCCGAGGAACAAAGATAAAACCTATATCTCGCGAACGATGAAGCCATCATTCGACTTCTACCGACATCTAAGCATTACTAAGCATTTAGAGAAACGACCTACTCATACTAGTAGGATAACCTCCGGAATAAAAGTAGATCAAGGTAATCATGCGAAGAACGGTATCAACCAACTCTTATTAACTTAATGCACATTACACTAGACTTAAGGTGAATAAAACATTTATAACACGAGAGAAGGGTTTATGCTCAGGGGCTTGCCCTCGTATTGCGGGGAAAGTCGAAATCCAAAACCGGATCACCCGAAGTCACACTTGACACCACACCTCGGGTGGATGCACCTTCTCCAAAGCTTGATCATCGTTAACCACATCACTCTCGTTCACTACACGTAATAATGATGCATTGCTTAACATGATGGAATGGTAAATATGATGCTTGATGATGCATGAAATGATAAACACTTGAGTACAACTTTCCTTCACGATAAAGTTGCAACCCAACAAAACCAACTTGTTGAACTACTCTACAAGATATCATCACCATTGCCTAAGGAGTTCTCAAAGACCATTTGATTGTGATATGATCCAAGATTCACAAAACAATCCCAAGATCACACAAAACCTAAGTCATTATAAGCTAAACATTACATTTAAATACATAAAATAATAGAGCATAAAATAATAAATATAGCAACTTTCTCAAACTGCCACCAAACTTTTTCTACAAGTAGAACACATCATAAAACAGTACCAAATAAATTTTCATGAATTTTGGATAAATATTTTATTTTCTAAAAATCATGGAAGATGCATTTTTCAATTAAAATTTGTATTTTTAAATCATGCAAAAACTATTCAAAATCAAAGTTTCAAATTTTTCATGGGTAGATATACTCATAGGAAGGTTCTACAAAAATTTTCAGAATTTTTGAAGCACTATTTGAATTTATATAAAAAACACAAAATCGGGCACTATTCATAATCATAGAAATTGATAAAACATTTCCTAAAAAGAAAAGAGCCACCGGGCTCAAAGCCACTCGGCCCAGCAAATAAGCAGCAGCAGTGCGGCCCAAGCACCCGCGCTCGAGTGTGGCCCCGGGGGAGAAGAGCAGGTCGGCCCATGAGCCGCAGTAGCCCGGCCGAAACCGTTCTTCTTGTCGTGTGTGCAGGCGTGCTCACCGCCGGCGATCTTGCGGTGGTTCCGGCGCGCGGCCCGGCGGCGGGGGCGTTCCGGGGGCGGCGATGTGGCGAGAGGTTAAACCGACGGCGTATAAAGGAGCGAGGGGCTCACCGCGGGCATGATGCTCTCATTGATTACGACGGAAGCGGCGGAGCTAGGTCACCGACGGCGATGGCGGGCGGCGGCGGCGGACGACGGCGTTCGGCGCGTCACGGGCTCGGCCGCAAAAACCGCCAAAGCGCATGAGAACTAGGATGATGAGGTGATGCCAAAGCATGAAGAAGTGCAAGCGGAAACACCACGGAATGAGTTGACGACGGTGAGGTGCGTCGCGGCGGCGGCGGTTGCCGTCAACGGAGAAGACGGCTCACGCCGGGCGATTCCGGCGTCGGTAAGGCTCTAGCGGGCTCTATGGATGCGCAAAGAAGAGGCGCGGCTTCGGACCGAGATGGAGAGGATGGAGACGGTGCGGTGGCGGCGGCGCGGCGCGGCGGAGCTAGGGCGTCGGCGACGGCGAAAAGAAGAAAGAAGAAGAAGACGACGACCTCGCCGTCTTTACGAAAAAAGGAAGAGGACGGGGGGCGTGGCGAGGTGCTTCCCGAACTCATTCAACAGGCCAGGTACGCGCGGGGACGCCGGAAGGGTCGAGGCGGCCTGGCGGGACGCCGGCGGCAGCCGGCATGGGCAACCCCGTCTTGAAACAATCGTAGCTCCCAAACCCTAACTTTTCGAATTTTGCAAATTACTTCCAAAATTTGAACTGAACTCAAAAATCTCCAAGAAGCAACTTTTGCTTAAAATTTCAAGATCTACAATTTTCACAATTGGAAGATTTTCAAATTCTGCCTCTAAATACGACTTTTTGAAATAGGGTCAAAAAGGAAGAATTTTGAATTCAAAATTACTTTTAAAATTACTCAAAAACTTGAAAAACTTTGTACATATCTTTTGTTCATCAAGGAAAGATCTACAAAGTAGCTTTTGAAAGTTTTGTCAAATTTGCATAGATTTTGAAATAAACAAAAAAAAGGGGTAAAGAAAGGTTAGGGTTTAGGGTTTCCGACAAAAAGGGGCAACTCCCTGATTTTGATTCTTTTCGCCCCTTCAACCGACAACATGATCAAGCATAAAAGAAGCTTATTTTTGTCCAAACCATGGCTTAACTAGTAAGAAACACCTGGGGTGTTACTGACTAACCGAAGCAAAAACGATCTAAGATCGGGCTTGAATCTAAGAGACGAAGATTACATTGATTCTTAAAATTACAAAACCATCTATCTTGAGAAGGGTCCCGACGATCAAAAACCTTGTCATTGTGGATTTTCCAGAGCTCCCATGCAGCGATCATGGAGGCTTCAGTGAAGAAAGCTAGCCCATGTGATTGCCTTCCCTGAATAAAACGATCATGAAGAACGCCTCCCGTGTGATTGTCATTGTGGAACAGATTTGATATTAGAATTGCACTTTGAGAGAGTCCATGCGATGCATGATAACTGATGTCGTGTTCTAAAGACATGAGCAATCGCGCACCGTCCTTTGTGTGAGCCATACGCCGTGGATCAATCTACCATGTTGACATATACTCCCCTGCCTCAAAATATAAGATACATGTTGGCCACATTTTTTTTGTTTGACTATTTTTATAGAAAATAAGTAACATTTGTATCACTCTATGAATTTATTATGAAAATATATTCCCTGACTTATCCCATGATATTAATTATTTACTATAAAAATATTATTTGTGTTATTTTTATATATAATCAGTCAAAGTTAAAAGTAACTATCTTCTGGAGGTGAGGACGACAGATGAAGGGGTATGTGATTAGCAACTAATAATAGCTTAAATGTCCCTTTGGCTTGGCTTCAAGATAATCACGTCCCTTTTCTACCTCGATCATAAAAATAATGCTAGATGTATTATTGATTAAAATTAAAACATTTAAAATTTGCCAAATCTATATAAATATTAGCATTTGTATATTTCATGAAAAAATCTAATAATAGTTCTTTAATCCCATAAAAACATACTGATATTTTTATATAGTTTTTAGAATAAAAATAATAACATTTTTATATAGTTAGTTATTAAAGCGTAAAATAATTTGACTTACTCTATTCGTTCAAGATAAACACACACATAATATATTTAGTTAAATTTAAACATTTATAACTTTTTTTATTTTAAAAATCAAACTACCGCAGCGTCGTAAAAAAATTATTTGTGCACGCTTCACACTGACCACTGAGCTTGAGCGTCGGGGTCGGACAGATGTCAGAAGCCTCTGGATACCCCGAAGTTCAATTTCCACCGCAAGATCCGGTCAGGCGCCGTCCCACCGTCCGTTCCCCAGGCCGCCGCGTGACTCCCGCACCCCAAATTCAAATTTCGAATCCCAGCACCCGTTGCCCGCACCACAACCCTTTCGATAAACCCCCTCCCCCAACTCCATTCCTTTCAATCCCCAGATCCCCAATCCCCAACTCCGATCGCACCCCACCTGAAACCCTAGCACAGGCACACGACCTCCGTGTGCAGCGCGTCGTCGCCATGGCGGGCCCTCTCCACTCCAGCTCCGGCCACAACGCCGCCGCCGGCGGCGGGGGCAAGACCATCGAGGAGATGTACCAGAAGAAGACGCAGCTGGAGCACATCCTGCTGCGCCCTGACACCTACATCGGCTCGGTGGAGAAGCACACCAGGCGCTCTGGGTCTACGAGAACGGTGCCATGGTGAACCGCTCGGTCACCTACGTCCCGGGACTCTACAAGATCTTCGACGAGATCCTCGTCAACGCCGCCGACAACAAGCAGCGGGATCCCAAGATGGACGCGCTCCGCGTCGAGATCGACGTCCAAGGCTGCTGCATCTCCGTATACAACAACGGCGACGGGATCCCCGTCGAGGTCCACCAGGAGGAGGGCGTCTACGTGCCTGAGATGATTTTCGGCCACCTCCTCACCAGTAGCAACTACAACGACAATGAGAAGAAGACCACCGGCGGGAGGAACGGATACGGCGCCAAACTCACGAACATCTTCTCGACGGAGTTCGTCATCGAGACCGCTGATGGGCGTCGCCTGAAGAAGTACAAGCAGGTGACATGTTTTGGCTGTCTCTTGCGCCCTATTCATAAGGGCGTTTTACCCTTTTGGGTAGCCATATTTCGGGTGTTGATGTGTTTTGAAATGGGCTAGATCTGTCAAAACAAATTAGCTAATAGAAATTTTGCTTCCGATTCCATGGTTTTGTTGACTAGCCATATGATTATTAGAACTAAATGCCTTCTGTTGTCAGTTTAAAATCTGGTGGATAAAGCATCCAAGTTGTAGGTTGGGATTTAATAATTCTACTAGGCTGCACACTTTTTTCAGCAGTTCAGTATAGCTTCTCTTTTTTATTCGGCAGTGAATCGGTTCATACATTTTGTCCTATGGATACTTAAGATACCTATTCAATTTGTTAATACTGATCTCTAGCTGTTTTTGTGATACATGCTAAAGTTACGAAATTTGTCACTAGTTTAGAGCCGACTTTTAGGGTTCACATGGCATGGTTCATATGATTAATTCATTCTCAACATGTTACCGGATAGCCCTTTTAATTCTCAAGATACAGAATGTGAAGTTTCTTCTTGAATTCAAATGCAGGTTTTCTCTGAGAACATGGGGAAGAAGTCCGAGCCCCAGATTACCAAGTGCAAGCAGGGCGAAAACTGGACCAGGGTGACCTTTAAGCCTGACCTTGCCAAGTTCAACATGACCGATCTTGAAGATGATGTTGTAGCCCTCATGAGGAAGAGAGTTGTTGATATGGCAGGCACTCTTGGTAAAACAGTGAAGGTTGAATTGGATGGCCAGAGGGTGCCCATAAAGAGCTTCGGTGACTATGTTGAACTGTATCTGAAGAGTGCTAACAGCGACAGACCTGCTAATGAAAAGTTTGTATTAATTTTCTACAAACATACAGTTTTGGTGATGTCGATAAACATAATATTCTGTGGGTTATATCTAATCATTCACACTGGGTTTATTCTTTCAGGATTTATGAGAAAGTAAATGAGCGGTGGGAAGTGTGTGTTACTCAAAGTGAAGGACAGTTTCAGCAGGTAATTGTGGGTTATGAGAGATCAGCTTCTTGAGTTGTGGTTACATTTGCATCCTAAAATCTGCTATGCTATTGCAGGTCAGCTTTGTCAACAGAATTGCAACCATAAGGGGTGGAACTCATGTTGATTATGTCACCAACCAAGTTGCCAACCATGTGATGACCATTGTGAAGAAGAAAAACAAGAATGCTAACTTGAAGCTGCACAACGTGAAGAACCATTTGTGGGTCTTTGTTAATGCGCTCATTGATAATCCGGCCTTTGATTCACAGACCAAGGAGACCTTGACTACTCGTCAGGGAAGCTTTGGTTCAAAGTGTGACCTTTCTCAAGCTTTCCTCAAGAGCTTTGGTATGTGATACAAAAACACTATAGTTTCTTACATAAGATTTTTATCGCTAAACTGATACTAGTGCTCTCTTTGTGATTTGTATGATTGCAGTTGAAAAATCCAGTGTAATTGAGAATGTCCTCTCTTGGGCTGATTTTAAACTTAGCAAAGAATTAAAGAAGACTGATGGAAGCAAGAAGACAAGAATTTCTGGCCTCGCTAAGCTTGAGGATGCAAACGAAGCTGGTGGGAATAACTCAGACAAGTGCACATTGATCCTGACAGAAGGCGACTCTGCAAAAGCTCTTGCTGTGAGTAATGCATACTTTGTATACAACACTGTGTACTTTAACTATTGAACTGAAATGCTGGGATGATCTGCTCCTGCAGATGTCTGGCATAGCTATTGTAGGGAGAGATCGCTATGGTGTATTTCCCCTCAGGGGAAAACTGTTGAATGTCAGAGAGGCAAACCACAAGCAGATTATGGACAATGCTGAAATTCAGCATATAAAGCAAATCCTTGGTTTGCAGCATGGAAAGACGTATGAAACCACCAAAGGTTTGAGATATGGCCATCTCATGATAATGACAGATCAGGTTTGGCAATTGGCATACAACATCTCCATTTTTTTTAATCAACTAATCAAACTCAAGTTTCGTTTGCTCATGCTTTGACAACCAAACTATAGGATCATGATGGTTCCCATATCAAAGGGTTGTTGATCAACTTCATCCACTCCTTCTGGCCGTCTCTTCTTAAAGTTAAATCTTTCTTGGTTGAGTTCATCACTCCAATTATCAAGGTAGATAACAGTTGGGTTTTATCTGGAAATATTTGTATGTATTTTCAACTCTTATTCTTGATCCCATACTTGTTTGCACCAGGTGGACTTTCCCCCTGCCAGATGTATAAATTTTGTAAAAATCTGTTTGAATCCCATTATGATACTTGAATTCACTTGTCCAGGCAACCAGAGGCGGCACTACGAAATCATTTTACACAATGCCAGAGTATGAAGAATGGAGAGAGAGTCTAGGAGCAAGTGCAAGGTTATGGACTATAAAATACTACAAGGTCTGCTTGTCCCTTCTAGTTCCTTTTGTTTTTCTTTTACTGATTTGTTGCTAGTGTTTGGTTTTCTGATTTACTTATCTATTCAGTGGGCATTTGCTAAGATTGCCATCATTCTTATGTTACTAATCATTTAAATGGATAATTATTGGTGCAGGGGTTGGGAACAAGCACAGCTGAAGAGGGGCCAGGAGTACTTCGGAGATCTTGATAAACACAAAAAGGATTTTGTCTGGTTAGATCACGAAGATGACAATCATATTGAGTTAGCATTCAGCAAGAAACGGATTGCTGATAGGAAACAGTGGCTTACAAATTTTCAGGTTAGCTCCCATCTTTTCCCAGTTTGGCTTTGTTTGTTTATGCTGGATCAACACTAAATGTGCAAACTGATTTTTAGCCTGGAACATACCTTGACCAAGATGCGAAAGAAGTCAAGTATAGTGATTTCATCAACAAAGAGCTGATACTCTTCTCAATGGCGGATCTGCAACGATCCATACCTTCAATGGTTGATGGCTTTAAACCAGGCCAGAGGAAGATTCTGTTTTGCTCATTCAAGAGGAATTTTGTTAAGGAAGCTAAGGTGCGTCTTTTTCTACCTTTTTTTTTTTTACAGATTATCCAGGCGTTTATTTATTTATTTTTTTGCTGCTATTTCTGTTGATCACAGGTGGCTCAGTTCTCTGGTTACGTGTCAGAACACTCAGCATACCACCATGGCGAGCAGAGTTTAGCAGGTACAATAATTGGCATGGCTCAGAAATTTGTTGGCAGCAATAACATCAACCTTATGTACCCTGGTGGTCAGTTTGGCACCCGAGCTCAGGTGGGATAACAGTGCAAAAGCTTGTTCTTATGAGATGCTTGTTATGACATAACTCTGCAACAATCATCATGTGTGTTTTACATGTTTATATATCATTTCAGGGAGGCAAGGACGCTGCGAGTCCTAGGTACATCTTCACCAAGCTATCAAAAATCACACGTTCAATTTTCCCCAAGGATGATGATATTCTACTTAATTATCTGAATGAGGATGGGCAGTCAATTGAACCCACCTGGTAATGTTAGCGACTGCATATTTACATGATTTGTCCATATCACAATCTTGTATCCATAGTGTAGCTAATGACAAGCCCTCTTTTTCTTAGGTATATACCAATTCTTCCCATGGTCTTGGTCAATGGAAGTGAAGGAATTGGAACTGGATGGAGCACATACATTCCAAACTACAATCCAAGAGACATTGTTGCCAACCTCAGGCGGTTGCTGAATGAAGAGTCTACTGTACCAATGCATCCATGGTACAGGGGATTCAAGGTTAGTATTATGAGTTGGCTTTTGCAGTTGCAGCTAGGCATAGTTTTGTAAATACTACTCTAGAAATATTGGTTGTACTAAAGCAAGGTTTCTATGCCCAAACTTACAGGGGTCTATAGAAAGACAGTCAATACAAAGGTAGCTGGTTCCACATATACTGTCACCGGAATCATTGAAGTTATTAGCAACACTACACTGAGGATCACTGAACTGCCAATCCGCCGTTGGACTACTGATTACAAAGAATTTCTTGAAGGTTTATTACCAGATAAGAACAACAAGGACAAAGTACCATTCCTGCAGGTAGTTGACAACAGAAAACACCTTTTTTTCGTTCATAATGTTTTCACAATCATATATCATAAATACTTTTCCTCAATTGCAACTATTTTACAGGATCTCACAGTGCAAGGTGATAATGAAGACATTTACATTGATCTGATATTAAGTGAGGAAAATATGAATATTGCAAAGGAAGAAGGACTAGTGAAGAAGTTTAAGCTGACAACAACAATTGGAACATCAAACATGCATTTGTTTGATTCAGATGGTAAAATTCGGAAGTATGACACTCCTGAGCAAAGTAAGTGATGTCTCATATTGTGTGTTGCTACAGTCCCCATTTTCTTGTCATTTAATCACTACTAAAAAGTGTGAAATTTCTGTAGTACTTGAGGAGTTCTTTCAATTAAGGCTTGAATTCTATGTTAAGAGAAAGGTACATCTGATGACTTTGTTATTGTCACTATATTAACTGAAAGCCATACTAACCAATTTTTTTTTGTGCAGGAAGCATTGTTGAAAAAATATCAAGCTGGAGTTAAAGAAGCTTGAAAACAAAGTTAGGTTTATCCGCTGTGTTGTTAATAATGAAATTATAGTTAACAACAGGAAAAGGGCAGATCTATTTTTGGAGCTCCGGCAGAAGAATTTTGATCCTTTCCCAAAGAAAAAAAAGGGTCTGAACCAGCTGCTGTAGGTGCTTTAGAAGAGGAGGAAAATGAAGAGAATCCTGAAGCTGAAGGAGCGGAGGCTAGTGACTATGAGTATCTCTTGTCAATGTCAATCGGTACCTTGACTGTAGAGAAGATGCAGGATCTCATTGCTGAGAAAGAAAAAATGGCGGATGGTGTTGAGGAGCTGAAGAAGACATCACCAAAATCACTTTGGTTGAAAGATCTTGAAGCTTTTGAGAAAGAACTGGATGTAAGCAATGCCATTTCCTGATCTGTTTATGCTTCTGTGTTCTGCTACCTCACTTGGGTATTTTGATGCAGGAGCTTCATAAAATGGATATAGAAGAGGAGCAGAAAAGGAAAAAGAGGATAGAGGAAAGCAAAAAAAGGGGGATCAAAAGGTGCACCCAAGCAACGTAAAAAGGCTGCAGCTAAAAAGGAGAAGAAAAGCGATGCAGAAGGTATCTATTATTCCTCCACTGTTTGAACTCTGAACCAATGTGGAACTGATTACTAGCTCTGTTTGAACTCTGAATAAATGTTGAAACTCTGTTCGTCTGTCCCAGACGATGCGGCTGAACCAGTGGCCCCAAAGCCGGCTGAACCAGTGGTCCCAAAGCGTGGAGCTCCACGGAAGAAAGCATCCAAGGCATCCAAGGTTAGAATATAGTAGTAACACATGCTAATCCTTGAGAGTTCAAACTTTTAGTTGCACTATGCTGATAAAAATAGTTATACTTTCTAAGGCAAATGGTTTTGGGTCTGATGACGATTCTCATAGCTGAGAATCCATAACATAAACATCAAAAGGAACAATATAATAAAATATGATTTTCATAGCTATCTATTTAGCTAGTTTGTGTGTAATAACTTTTTGTTGGTTTTATTTACAATTCAAATATGAAAATCTCACAGGCTCCCATGGATGAAGAGGAAGCTGACATACCTGCACTAAAAGACCGTATTGCTGCGAGTTTTGCTGATTTACGATTCAATGACTCCTCTCCGGATCATTCTGGTAATGCCAAAACACATTCTATACTCTTGTATTTGAATGGTAAAAACGAGAGTTCTCTGTTTTAAAAAATTGAGCTGATGGACAAGCAACCTTTGCAGCTATGGAAACTGAAACAACAGAACAGCCGAATGAAAAACCAGCGAGAAAGGGACCAAGCAAAAGAGGTGGAGGAAACAAGGCATCATCATCTTTGGCGGTGATATCATCTGATGATGAGGATGATGAGGTCCAAGCTCCGAAGAAAGGTAGAGGAAGGAAGCCTGCTGCTGCTGTGAAGCCGAAGGCTCCTGCCACCAGGAAAAGGGCGCCAGCTCAGGGCAATGCAAGGCAGAAGAAAATAGATGAGATGCTCCAGCCCACATTGTCCCCTGAGAATAAGGTCCGGAAGATAAGGGAATCTCCTTTCAACAAGAAGAGTGGCTCAATCTTACAGAGAGGCTCCACTGCCACTGCTGCAAGCTCTGAAACAACTGCTGAAGCTTCACCACCCTCTGGCAGCTCTGCAGAGCCTGTTTTTGCAGCACAACCTAGAAGGACAGCCAGGGCGATCAAGAAGCAAGTCTATATTTCTGATAGTGATCCTGAGGATGAAGTGGTGGAGCTGACTGATGATTCTGATTTTGATGTGGATGGTGACTCTGACGAGTGAAGGTAGTAGCTGTCATCTGTGTGTTGTGTGCAAACAGTATACTATGTAGTTTGAGTGTCGGTGCATGATGCATTTCTTGTGCGTTGTTTGTGTTCATTGTGTTGTTCTGTTGATTGTTGCCAAGGGCCCAAGACAATTACCTGGTAAACTTTATTTGTCTGTCTGTAATTTTGGCGGAGTGTGCCTGTGTGCTTTGCAGTTAATGTGCTCCTGAGTTTTTTTTTCCTCATTCTATGTACTGAGTTCTGATGCTGCTCGTCACGATTGCCCACGAGAGGTGCTGTAAGCTTGAAGCTGTAGCAGTTGGCGAGTGGCAACCCTGCAGGTTGTGGTGATGCTTCATGAGCGGAGCTCGCGTTGGTGTGTAAATCAGCTCAGCGGTCCAGGTGAGATAGCAACGGCAGCTGAGTTTATTCTTTATTGTAAGCGATTGAAGCCATGGAATATCGAAGAGAGATACGGACGCCCTCAGTTACACATGTTGCCAAGGGCAAGGAAACAGTCCACCGTATTGTGAAAGTTATAAACGGGATTTCAAAAAAAGAAAATATTTCGAAAAATGACATTGTTTTAAAAAGGGCCAATTTCATTTCTACCCTCATTTCCATCTCAATTGTATGATTGCCCTCTTTTTTAGACTTTGTAGATTTGCCCTCACTTTATGAATTTGAGTATTCGTGTTGCCCCCATTCTATCAAGCCAGGCTAACGGTGTGTGCTAGAGACTGTAAAGACCTGTATATTTTTTGAATATGTGGACATAAAAATAATGGCAAGATATATATAATTTTGAATTAATGACATCATATTGGGTATATATTTTATAATCATCACACATGGGTAATTGGTGACAACCGCGTCGCCGCCTACATAGACCGCCGGGCCGTACCTCGCCTCGTCGGGCCGTCGGATGCTCGCCCGGCTAGCCGCATCAGCTTTGCCCGCCGTGCTGGTGCTGCTAGCCCACGGCGTCACTCAGCCATGCTGCCAGCAAGCACGGATAAAGCAGGATCAATAGAGGAAGCTATGCGGCGCGTGTAAAGCTACGAAAATAATTTTGGCTTCCTGTTTTTTTATTCTCTTTATTTTTTGATGTTTTTCTCTTGCATTAGTTTGCCTCAGCGACGTTGTTTAGAAGTGGGGGCAAACAGAGCACTGAAACTGTGAAAACGAGGGCAAATCTTTTTTTTTCGAGATCATGCTTGAGCATGTTTTTCATTAAGCAAAATAAAAGGAGTTTTGTTACAACGACTGTCAGGATACGGTAATCCAGAGATTACAAAAACCCACACCCTTCAACCTCACCAAACTCACACGTGGTTGTAATTACACAATAAATATAATTACTAAGCAACAGTAGAGCTGATGACAAGGGGGCCAGATGGCCTCCTTATCCAACCCGACCATACATATCAAGTTCATGGCTATTGGGTCAAACTCAACACCAAGAAGACGTTCCAGCGCCCCCTGAGAGTAGTCCAATAGAGGCGCCCTGAAGGCAGTCTTGTACATGCTCACCATTTCAGAGTCGTCATTGGGCAATGGTGCCACCAATCCTAGCTTCTGCATGAGAACACTTGCTTGGTGCAGTCTGCCTCGCGCGGCAAGGCAGCGATGCGTTCACTACGTCGAATATGCAAACTCTAAAAGGAAGGCATTTGTTTTCACACTACAGAAGTTTTTGTTAAGTGTCCAGATCAATACTTTCCAATTTTAAACTCTGATGAAAATAGTCTGAACATGTAAAACATCATATAAATATTTCATCAGTTTTCTGCGCCCTTATCAATACTTTCCAGATAAGAGCACATATTCTAGGATAGTTTGGAGGAGAAAATAGTCTGAACATGTAAAACATCATATGAATTTGAAAATTCCTACACACCCTGTTATTTAAAGAAGTGAACACAGTTGTTCCACTTCTCCCAGTCCCTAAGGCTTCTTCCTCTTCGCCGTCGCTACACCCAAGCGGTCTAGATGGCTTGGATGCACCCTCTCTTCTCCATGGCAGACCAGCAGAGGTCATGGGCTCCTTCAGTACGTGAAGGAATTACGCCTGACCAGAGGAAGATCCTGTTCTCCATTCTAGAGGAACTTAGTAAAGGAAGCAAAACGGTGGCATCAACCATACATTCTTTTTACAACATTTGTGCGTATATATATTAGTCATAACCTCATAACCATACCCAAACTGTTACGGTTTGGCCTGGTTCGTTGGCTACATGTGCTTTTCCCATTCTGTGGTTATGTGGCAGAATACTCTGTGTACCCATAGCATGGAGGGCCTCGTGAATAAACTCATTGGAATGGGTGAATGGCTACACGTTTTGTAGGAATCAACAACATAAACCTTATGTGCCCTGGAGCCCATTTCGGTAGCAGATAGGATGGAATCCTGTGTTCTGTGACCCACTCTTGCCATCCCTTTTTGCATACTCCCTCCGTATTGGTAAAAGAAGTCCTTTTGACAAATGACACGATGCCCACAACTTTGACCTCTTGTTATTCTAAAAATATTTATGAAAATATGATATATGTATACTTTTATAAATGTATTTTTAAGACAAATCTATTCATATAAGTTTGACATTTACAAACTCAACAACTTAAAAGTTATTGATGATTTACATTCCCAATGTTTGACCCAAACCTTGTCCAAAAGGACTTCCTTTACCAGTACGGAGGGAGTATTTATGTTTTCACTCCAGGGATGAGAAGATGGCCAGGACACCGAGAACATGTTCACCAAGCTGTCGCCTTTCACTCGGTCGATTTTCCAGGAGGGTGACAATGGTCTGCTCAGCAGCTCAACTATCTAAAGAGGGATGAACTGTAATACACCTAAGTTGACTATCATCCATGGCAATTTACTGACACGATAAAGCAATGTATGCAGTTTGCTATTTTTCTTTACAGATTTTTTCAATTTCACAGGCAAGTGCAGCTGAGGGATGGCGATGAGCACATGCCGGACTAGAAGACCGTCTTGCTTCCTTTAATCGTCATGTCCCATCTCCAGATCATTCTAGTAATGGCCACTCACAATCTGTCAGTATAATGTCTACCAATGAGAAAAGGCTAGTCGATCTCTCTCAAAAGTTACTGATGGTCTAACAACTTGCAGCCATGGAATCTGAAATTATAGAAGAACCATAGAAAGGAGGAGGAAGATACTAAGCATGAGGCACAAAGAAGGCATCATCCTCATCCTCAGCAGTGGTACCAGATGACAAGGTTTAGGATGATAACTTTTCCCTGGAGAATGTTTCAGCACATTAGCAAGCCGACATGGAAAATGTGCAGGAGCATATGCAGGCCAAGGGAGCAGCCTGAACCAGGAATGCAATACGTTCAGCGCAAGGTGCATAATCAGCCTCTGCACTACTGATACTAGGCAGGAAGCAAGACAGTCATACAAGTTTGAAGAAGAATAACAAACTCTGCAAGTTTTTCTGGATGATGGGGATAAAGATGTAGAACTAGTTTTTGTGGTTTGGTTTCCAATTAATATTAGCTCCCGTGAGTTAAAAGTATTTGCTTTAGCGAGTAAAACATGAAAGTTTTTTTTTTAATCTGTTCAACTTGTTACATTTTTTCTGAACAAAGGCTGATGGAAAGCTAATTTTACCAGTATCTACTCTGATGTTTTGTTTGTGCCAACAAACTTGTAGCATGGCTATCTATAAAGACAGTCTTAATTCATGCTATTGGAGTTTTGATTAAATAAAAACATATAAGCTAGGAATTCACTTGAATTCTCTTTTCCTTTGTGCCTGTGTCCCTGCATTTTGCACACAAGGATGGGCACAAGAGCACAGCTTGCATCACCAAGTAAGGACCTTCTGTTAAATCAAACGTAAGAGGAATAGAATCACAGAAACAGAAGAGTGCCTGCTTTTTTAAGTATAAAGACACTAATAGAATTTGATTTGTGCCACCTGGTTTCCAGGATTCAGCGCAGAACAACATTTCGTATGGGACTACGAGAGGCCTGGCCGTGACCTGCTAGACATTCCATTCGATCACAAACCACCGTTGGACCAAATTTCAGTAAAAACGACAACATTGGTCTTGGCGCGGAACTCATCTGATTCTTAGCAGTGAGCACCGGTGTATTCCGGCCAATTAGGAGGGGCCACGCACGGTCGACGAGGCAAGGGTCGCCGGCAATGTCGGGGGTGGCACGCAAGGACGTACCCTGAATTCCAAAACGCCCAAGGCCAGCTTTTGTGCAAGCCAAATGGCACGTCCAAACGAGGATCGGCCGGAACCGTCCCCACCCCACGCTCTCTCGTCACACAGAGCACCGAACTTGTGCAGGTACCACCCAGGTTTAGAGTACCCGGCGTCGTGAAAGGCGTTCGTCCCTGTATCCATTGAAGCCTTTGCAATGCCATGGCATGTGCGTCTCAAATCATCGAAATCTCTTTGCCACGGAGCGTGAGAATCATTGAAATCGGAATAAGCCATTCAAATGGATGCAAGTTCAGCAAGACATGTCAGTTGCAAACTTGCAATTGCAGCAGAAACATCTATTACACTGTCTTGAAATCATACTAACCAATTCTGCTTACCGTGAAATGGACACACGTTGTTCTAACTTCTGTAAACATCAAATCGCGAGTTTGGGTCAGAGACTGAACACTAATGCTAATTCATCATCAGTGCTACTATTTTTAGTAAAACTAGACAAACAATGAAAATTTCAGAAATAATTTTTTATAGATGTAGACATTATTTTGCAGTAAGACAAGACAAATGGAATGTTCATCCTATATTCTAAGCTCAGATCGTGACGTTTTGTTGTTGGAGCGAACCATTGCTGCCACTGCTGTAGCGCAAACCCACAGCAACTTAGTTGGAACATGAAATTTGAACAGCAAGACCGTAATGGGATGGAGTCCATATGGGAATGAATTGATTTGCCCAATATGGGAATGCACAGAATTGATTTGCCCATATGGAAACGATGGATATTCAGCACCAACGTAGAAGAAATATTAATAAGTGAATACAGCTGATAAGACACACTTCTCTGTTGTTGCATGAATTGACATGGGGTCAGGATTAGCACCAACTGCTGCATGCAGAAACAAGCGATCACTACAACGCTTTGACAAATCCAACCTGGGTGCGTTTTTCAAATAGAAGAAGCAATATTTCCAAGGCATCTTTTCAAAATGTTAAAGCTTGCCCACAGGCTTTAAGTTGATCAGCACATAGTTTATATGGTGCGAGTTTGGAGCAGGGAAAATCTCATCCCTGCCACATTCAGCATGGTTATTGTAAACACTAAACAGGCAAATCACCAACTAGCCATGCAATATATAGCCAAAATTTAAACAATGCGTGAAAATTCCCAACAAAACTCAGGCATTGGTAACTTTGATTGTACCTAGGAATATTCATAAAATTTCACAGAAATTGTTTCAAAGACTTGAGCATGACAAAGTTTCTAAGTAGAAATCTGCTGTAAGAACGTCGTCCATCCTCCAACCACCACCTCAACTAAATAAGAGAGAATTACTTCAGCAGACCAAGACAACCCTCCTCGACTCCAATCCTGCAAGGTTACAGAAGGAACCGTGTCAAGCTACTGAATATGAACATGGCATCCTTAACTGAAACGACATTTAGCGAAAGATAAAAGCATAATTCATTCAGTACACTAATAAACACTAAATCCTTCAATTTTGAAGATTGAACAGCATCTAACACTCTGGAACTTATAGTGATCACGTTGTAGCAATTCATGAGAAAAAGGATCACTGGAGCATCATCACTTAAATGAAGGCAATTCCCATTAACAGAGTTCATACTAACATGAGCAGAAGGGAATTTGAACATGAACAAAGCACATCATGAACTTTATTGGCTACAGCAATTCCAAACGACAAGGCAAAATGAATATGACAACGGATCAAACAACAGAAACTTGGTCATTATACCTTGTTAAGCGGACGGGATCTCCACCTCGCCGTCGTCAATCTCCTGCTGCAGGTCCTTGGGGTCCTTGCCGTCGACGGTGCACCCGACGCTGACGCAGGTGCCGAGAATCTCCTTGACGGTGCCGGCCATTTCCTTGGCCATGGACCTGGGCCTCATGGTCTTGGCGATCTCGATGACGTCGTCGAGGCTGATGTTGCCGCTGTGCTTGATGTTCTTGACCTTCTTGCGGTCCCTCTCTGGCTCCTTGAGCGCCTTGATGACGAGCGCCGCGGCGGAGGGAACGACGGAGACCTTGGCCTGCCGGTTCTGGACGGTGAGCTTGACGGTGACGCGGAGGCCCTTCCAATCCTTGGCCGTCTCCTTGGCGATGTCCTCTCCGATCTTCTTCGGGGAAAGACCGAGCGGGCCGATCTTGGGGGCCAGTGAAGACGCCGCACCGACCTCTCCGCCGGTCACGCGGACGAACACCTCCACCACCTGCGATGGGTCGAGCTTGGGCGGCATGGCTGCGGGGGTTGTGGGGGTGGCGGCGGCGGTTGGTTGCGAGAGCTAGGGTTCGAGGCCGTTGGCTTCGATCGAGTGGGGTTATTATATTAGAGGACGGCCGTCCCGACAAGGCTGCAGTTGGGCCGTCGTGAACTGGGCCGAGTCGCATCATTGTCCAAAGGCGCCCAGCGGCCCAGGCGTCCGGATTTTGTTTACATTTTCAGTACTTGAAAACGTCGTGGCTGCACTGCCTGGATTAACCATGTGCCTGCGACATCGGTGGCATGGCAGGAACAAATGTCATCCAGACATTCGTTTTCTTCAGCAGATGTGCAACCAACCCATCTGTAGCACCAGAGATTCTTTTGGATGATTTCTTCAGGATTCTATTGTACCTCCATTTCTTATTTTGATGATAATTTATGAAGCAAGCCGTCAGTAGGGCAGAGCCTGTACTTTGTTAGAGATTTGCTACTTATGAACCTAGCATTATTATTTTATCATTCACAATGTCTTAGGTGCACACAAGAACCAATAGGGAACAAGAGCATCCAAGATTCAGAACTAATCCTGTTGAAGACTATATGTACCGTTCTAGTAGTCAGCAGTATCTACTGCAAACTGATATCACAGGCACAAGCATGATACAAGGTCTATCTTCAATATTCAGTACTAGTACAGAGTTCTTCACACCATACTTATTGACATGAAAATTCTACTAGCAAATTAAGGATGCCTCTGGTAAAAGAGTACCATGACAACAGAACAAATCATCTACTCAGATGCAAGTATATACAATGAAATTGTACTATTAGCTCAAAAACAATTGTGCAGACCATCAAACAACTCATACAGCTTTTGATGAAATCTCAAGGTCAAAAATTCATGACAACTCAAATAGTAAAATGTGACTGAAGGTGGATTCCTGTGTATATAATGTGGCACAAGATAATATATACTCATTTTCCTGTGAGCAGTCCAAAAACATCGAAAGATGGACACTTCTGATGTATGTGGAATTCTACATACTTTCTATGTTTAAGTCTGAAACAACATCATACAATGCAAGTTGTGGCAGCAACAACAATCGAATAAGAGCATTAAAACTTGATCGACAGTCATCTATTGTTAATTATTGAACTATTTATTGCATTGACAGTCAAAACTGCTACTAATCCACAAATATTAGAACACAGCATTAGCTAATGAATCAGAAAAACACTGAAGTGCCACTAGGAGATCTCATCCAGTTTCCAGTGCAAAACAAAGTAGACCGGATACTTTTCACAATGAAGCTGCTACTAGAAAAGCAGCTCTGATAAGAGAGTTACCATGACGTCACAACAAATCATCTGAAAATGCACTACTGTTAGCTGATAAAAACCTGGGTAGACAATTCATTTCAAGATAATTGAAAACTTGGGCACTCTGGATAAATGTGGAATTTATTCAGTCACACATGCAAGTTGTGGCAGCAGTATTTCTCAAAGCTGCTACTAGTCAGCAAACATTAAAACAGAGCTAATAATTCAGGAAAACACTGAACTTCCATAGGGAGATCTCATCCAGCGCAAAAACAAAGTTCAGACCAGATACTTCCCACACCCATTCCATTTCCAGCAACGCAGCCATTACAAATTCAGTTAGTACTTACTACTTAGCAGAGTTGTCGATCAGTACCAATTAAAAGTTTCATTCATACGACCACCTTACCATCAGTAGCAGGTTTGGATCGTTTGTGCCCGCGATGAAAGGAAGTGCATGCATGCGTCACTTACATTGCATTAGACAAACTTTGCTCCAACAAAATGGATATGACAACCGATCAATTGTAAAGCCAAATCCATGGCGAGCAGTTCACCGGGGCCCTTAGGGCCAGCTCTTTCCAACGTACTGTGGGTTGTAGCGGCACCAGCCCTTGTCGCTGCAGGCGGCGGAGCATTGGCTGACTACATCACAGCTAATTTATTCTGATTCTTTTTTGAATACTCAGATGTATCCTCTACTAAAGGCTAAGTTGTAGTAGTAGTGTAGTAGATGTATCCTCTACTAATCTTCACAAAATATATAATTCTGCCAATATAATGGGCTTAGCTGCATTCTGCCGTGTTCATTGATCATAACTTAACAAATTTGCATGACACAAACCGACTACCATTTGAGTCAAATAGAATAACTTGGAGAGTAACTTTACAGATCAACTCCAGCACAAGTGGGGTTTGATATAGTTCGAGCAAATCATCATTTTCACCTAGAAAGTTTGAAGTGACTCAAGAGTGCATGTACTGCACAAGATTGCATGTGAAAAGATGCATCAGGACAGCAGCTATTTCAAAAAATCTCCACAGATACCTCGGTCTCCTCTCCTGGTAGTCGGTCTCTCATAGCTTGTGTTGATCTTCTCGACCAATTCGTTCATTGTGCTGCAAATTATAGTGTTGAAATCAACACAAGTGGGATTTCCGCAAAGAGGGCTGTGAAAGAGGTGAGTGCATACCTTGAGCAGTTAGTGAGCATTGCCAGGTAAGTCACGAGGAGAGTGTCGTTGTGTTCCTGGAAACAATGAATGTCACCATCATAAATCATACATGGTTAAATATGCAACATTGAGAAAACTACATAAAATCGATCATTACTGGCAACATAGCTGGTTTGTCAAATAATGTATTCATGCAAGGAAATATCTTTCCATATCAAAGAGAAAGCACTTTGTCTAAGATGAATGGAAGCATGTTTTGGGGAACTAGCACAATGTAGCATTATTCTCAATAACGAGAGAGAGAGAGAGAGAGAGAGAGAATGTAGCACATCACATATGCACAAAGACTGACGGATAACACAGACCCTGCTATTGAGTATATTGATGGCACTGTGTATTCCTGTAAGATGAGTAGCCACTGCACAAAAGCATCGCTCATTAGTCAGTACAGTTCTGTCCAGAAAAATCCTTGGATATTATTTTTTTTTCTTCTGAAACATGGTTTTGTCTTGAGAAAGCAAAGTCACGGCAACTTGGTTTTGTCTTGAGAGAGGGCTTCAAAGTAGAATCCTTACACTGTGTTGCTGCTGCACCATCAGATGGTCTGAGATGGCATGGTCCACACATATCATCAAGCATACTAATATTAAGAAAAACCATATAAAGGTAGACAGACACAAGGGGAACTTTAGCTCAATTGTATAATTTCATCTGACAAAGATGAGCTGAGGATTCCCATCGATGACATGCAACTCTTGAAATTACAGAAAATAAAAAAGGACTTCGCTGACAAGTGAGAACAGTTCAGCAGCTATTCAGGTCTAATGTAGTTAGTGTTGGAACCTGGGAGCTTCCCCTATATTTATAGATATCCTTTTCTTGCTCTGAACCCCGAATTTAAAGTATGATAGTTAAACAACATGGACAGAAATTGAGGTACTCTCCTTCATATATATTATTAAGCAAACTCTCATTCATTGACATACCACTATATAAACCATGTTCTGTAACCGATACAAAATATATATAAAGAAAAAAAAAGGGAAAAGCAACAATAACTGCAAGTTTGTTGGCTGAAACCACAGTTTCACCCCCCCAACACACACACGAAAACTTTTAGAAATGAATATATGGTAGCTTAGTTATCACTTCACAACCAGAGCATTCCTCAATTCAATCCTGTTGCAGCAAATGCAATCCACACGAAAATTTTGTGATCAGTCGCCACATGTTTGTTCAGTTCAGTGATCGATGCAGGCATTCTCATCCACCTCCTCGAGAGGAAGCCTCTTCCCTTCGGTGACCTCCTGCTTCCCTTCCTGCTACAGATGTAAAAGAAGAGTAAATAAAGAGTCGCTAACGACAATGCGAAATGAGTGTACAAGGGATGGGCAGATTAATTTTATACCTTTGAAGCAATAAGAAAGTTCTTGTAAGTAGTTTTAAGCTTCCTCAGGCTCATGCTATTATAATCCTGCGGCTGCTTCTGCATCTCCTCTGAGTCACCGTCCTTGAAGGTGAACTCATCCAGGGACTTTACAATGTTCTCGACATCTTTCATTCCTTTTTCAGTAGCATCAGCCTCCTCAGGACCCTCCTCCTGCTCTGCATTCATGACAGAATCATCCAGGGACTTTGTAGTTTTAGTTGCAGATGCAACAGCAGCCTGGTTCTCCTCAAGCACTAGAGGAGAGATGTCACTCTCAGTTTCAGCATCACTGCATATCATGATATTGTCAAATTCTGGTGGTAGGTCGCCACTGAAATCATCATCATCTTCAGTAGAGACATCTTCGTTGGTCTCATCAGAATCTTCATCGCTCTCATCAGTAGAACCAATTTCCTCAGTGTTCTCATCATCATCTGAAGTCCATTCCTCATCTTCATCAAGCTCCTCATCAGCCCCTTCTTCCTCTTCACTCAGGTCGTCTTCTTCATCACTAGTTTCACTGTCTGCCAGCTCCTTCAGCACGTCACCAGCAGCCCCTTCTTTCAATTCAGCGAGGTCATCTTCATCTTCATCACTAGTTTCATTGTCTGCCAGCTCATCCTTCCACACCTCATTAGCAGCAGCCTCTCCTTTCAATTCAGTGAGGTAATTTTCCTCATCTTCTTCACTGGTTGGACCAACCTGTAGCATCTCATCAGCAGCATTTTCTTCACCTCTAGTGAGTATGACTTCACCTTCCTCAATGGTCTCATCTTCTCCTGCAGCAGTCAGAACCTCCACAGGGGTAGGATCAGTCTCAACAGTATTAGTAAAACCATCTTCCTTGATGGCCTCCTCATAGATGGCCACTTCCTTATCTTCAGTAGCCTCCTCACTGATGGCCACTTCAGTAACAGGAATGATCTCATCAGTCATCTCCCTTGCAGATGAGAATTCAGCCAAGTCCTCACAATCTTCAACCGAGGCATCCTGTCCCTTCTCAATCACACCTAGTATCGGTGAATCGTCCATGACTGTCAAAAGAGCAGATTTCAGAATCAGAATACACAATTAGTAAAAAGGGCTCAATGAGCACACAGTTCAGAAACTCAGCAAATAATGACAGAAAAAAGCAACAATTAAGAATGTGTACATATAGAATTTGTTCAAATTTAGCATGCAGACAAAGAACAAACGGGTTGATTTCAAAATGTCCTGGTTCAGAGCCTCAACAAGACAAGTACTACAGATAAATCAAGAAACAAATAGTTGGTCTTGAGTATGCAAACAAAGATTATATGGATAAATTTAAGATGACCTTGTCAGAATCTCAATAACTGCATACAACAATTAAAGGTACAAACGATAGTATTTGGGAATGTCAATCACCTTCGTGGGGCTTTGTGCACTGTTCCTCCATGAAAACCACCACTCCCTCCACAGTAGGATCATTGCAGCTGTTAACCAAAACAGCTGCAGACCCTGTGGTTGCATCATAAGAATCAGCTGCATATTTTTTCAAGGAATAAGATCAATCACTGCTTAGGAACAATACCTAACAGTAAAATACGAATTACAGAGTAAACAAGGAAATTTGGAGCTTTCAGGATAACAGAGAGAGTGCAAAAATAAATTTCACCTTCTTCACCCTCCTCCAGTTCCTCCTCTTTGCTGTCACCTTCCAAAATCTTGGTAATTTCCTCCTCTACCACCGGGTCATCACATTTCACATCCGAGGCAACAGCTACATGATAACAAGACCAGCATCAAACACTACCCCCATAAAAATTGAACAGTAGAATCAAAGCAATCAGGCATGTGAAATCCTCTAACCCTCTGTTTCCTCTTGCTGCCCTTTCTCCACCTTTGAGTCATCACATTTCACATCCGAGACAGCAGCTAAATGATAACGAAATCAGCATCAAGCACAGCCCCAATACAAAATGAACAATAGAACCAAAGCAATCAGGGATGTGAAATCCTCTAACCATTTGTTTCCTCTTGCTGCCCCTTCTCCTCCTTTGGGTCATCACATTTGACATCGGAGACGGCAGCTACATTGATAACGAAATCAGCATAAAAAAAACTGTCCACAAACAATCAGACAGTACAAGCAACAAGCAAGTCGATCTGGGAAATGAAATCCTCTCACCTTCGGGTTCGTCTTGCTGCACCTTCATCACCTCGGCTTCCTGATCCAACGCAATCGTGACCTTCGATGTCTTTTCCTCGGGTACATCTTCGGCGGGTGGGTCCACCTCCACTGCCCCCGCGGCCTTGCGAGACGCCGTCCTCTGGCTCCTCCGGGTAGCTGGGGTCGGCACCACATCGCCCGTCTTACGAGCAGCGGTCCTCCTCGCTGTAGCGCGCGTACTGGGCGCCGGAGTAGGAAGCGGCGCGGGCGTGGCCCGAGTACCGCGGCGGGTGCTGCGTAGCGCCACGCCTGGAGTCTTCACGATCTCCTCCTTCGTCTCGCCCCCTCCTCCCTCCTTCAACCTCCATCCGTATGGCCTCTGGTGATTTGACCGATACGCGGCGGCCTCGGGGAGCGGGCTACCGTGCTGCTGCTCCTCGACGGGCACCATCTTCGCCGCCGACTTCATCGCCGACTTTCCTGGCGTCGGGAGACAGAGGGTCGTGCCGATCTCGTCGATCCCCTCGACCTGATCGAAATCAAAACCCACCCCCACATCGATCAACTACTATTTCGAATTCAAAACCCACCCCCATATCGATCAACTACTATTTCAAATTCAAAACCCACCCCCACATCGATCAACTACTATTTCGAATTCAAACATGATAGGCCTCACGAAAGTACACGCGAGTGGAATCGACAACTCACAGTGGTTAGGCCCTGCAGCGCCTCGGCCATGGCGACGTTGGTCATGTTAGCGCGGATGCCGTTGCGCTTGCACAGCGCCTGGAGCTCCCGGCGTGCGAGCGTGTGGAAATCCACCATGGCCGTCGCCGTCGCAGCCTCCATCTCCCCTTCCTCTCGTCTGCTTACCCTTCTCCTGATGAAAAATGGGGTGCGGTGGGGATTTGTTGTGGATGGCAAAAGATGGGATGCGGAGGAGGGAGGCGGCGGAGGGATTATTATATAGGAGTGGAGTGGATCCGACCGTTGCGGGGGCTCACCTGGGGTCGTCTAGGGTTTTCCCCTCTCGTTTCAATGTTTGAAAGTTTGAACGCTGCTCAGCTCGGGTCACGGAGGCGGCAGCTTCTCGAGGGCGTTTCATGTATTGTTTCACTGCAGGTGGGGCCTGGAGGTGATTAATTAGTATGCACGCCGCGTCCACAGCTACTCCTGCCTTGATTAGTTTCGGTGTGCGAGTGTCGCTGCATGTGGGGCCTGGGGTGATTGTTAACGAGTACGAAACGTCGAAATCCGGAAGAGTTAACCGAGGTTTCCGGCGGGACAGGGTGTTTCCTCTTGTAAACGCGATTCGTATCGTTTCGATATTTGTTGCTTGGTCTGGAAAATGGTTATCACGTTTAGGTGCGAACAGGTAATCACCTTCCATACCATATATTGATCCGTTTAACTTACTAGGTGTGAACAAGAAATCAGTCAAAATATTTATCTTTTCGATATTTGTTTTCGTTTAACTTAAAGAAGATGTAGGTGCGAAAAAGAAATCATTCAAAATACTGATCGTTTCTTGGTGTTTTCATTTTTTTTTCGTGTAAAATCAGCGCACCCATACCATTAACCAGCATCGTAGAGTTATTTAACTTGTTGACAGTCATTTCCCAAAAACTTAGTACTAATGCATATCCTCCATGAATTTTCTGTCAATCTTGGCTTGCCAAATTTGGGACATCGACGCCTTGCAATATAAGATATATCTACTTTTGACATGCAACAAAAATCCTAATGAAGTCAAAAGTCCTACTGAAATGTGGATCCCTAACTAAACATTAATACAGCCAGCCTTACAGAAATTTACATTACCACTGTAACTATGGACAAGGAGAAGCACATCTGTACAGTCAGCTTATACTTGCAGTTGCTTATGTACACAGTAAACTCTTTCTTCGATTCATTTCGACAAAAGGACTGTACAATTGAGGTTTGGGTTCCTATGTCTACAATCACTGAGGAACCATTATGATCAATAACCATGACCATGAGAAAGGTGTACTGGAAACTGGTACTTGCATCTATACCCTCACTTCAACTATATCCCCATCCTTGAGCTCTGTTTGGGGCAGCACTACTTGGCCATTAACCCAAAGCAGCTTCCCTTCAACGCCCATTCTTCTAGCAGCGTCAGCAGCTGTGCTGCCAGTGCTCATTCTCATAATCTTGCCATTAGGCCAGAATATTATGGCCACCTCACGCAGGATTGGTTTTGTGCAGGCATTTACACCGAGACTTTTCCCTGCTAAAGATGCGCCACGGCGAACTTGCTCCTCCCATTGAAGCATGGTTCTGAGCAAATGCACCTACGGGGGCACATTGTGGAAACAATGAGGATTCATGTTATTTTCTTCTTTCGGGATACCTCACAATTCCACGAGAAAGAAGAGAGATGACAGAGAAGTGGATGTAGACGCTGAATTGTGCAAGAACAACAGCTACAAAATGATTGAAAACAATCTTTCCTTTCTCATAGATGGCCATAGTATGCTAACCTTATTGTTGATAGGATCACTTAATGGAGTAGAACTTGGAGGTTCAGATGATGATTTATCAGCATAACTCGATTCAGATGGTAGACTGCAAGTTTCTTTGCCCTCAAATATGGCAGATACAACCATCCAATACTCTGCCTCTTCCTCTTCCGTCAAATCAATTATTTGAAGAAATGTAGGTAAAAGTCTCCCAAATTGGTCTTGCTGAAACAAGACATCATAGACAAACAAAATATAATCAAGCCCATGACATAAATCATTTATTTTATTTTTTTAAAAAAATGACATAAATCACATCTACTACACCTATATAGAGAACCCCACTAAGGAGTTCTCTCGACATGCAAGCATGCCACCTAAGCATCCCCACTAATGCCCCACTAACACCTTCAAACATGCAAGCATGCCACCTAAGCAGCCCCACTAACGTCCCACTAACACTTTCAATTAATGATCCAAAGAGGTTAGTACTTTCTCATACCAAATCTATTCTTGCCGAGAATTTTTGTGCTGTACATTAAGTTTCAAATATTATCCTTCACTGGTTAGTGACCCATGTTTTCTTTCATGAAGTTGAAGATCTAATAGTATCATGACGCTTTTTATTTAGCTCATTACTGAAATTACTTTTACATTGCTCTTAGCTAGATTAAAATTATTTTTGCATACCCGCAGCAACGCGGTGAATTCATCTAGTAATAGGAGTTTAGGACACCAGCAGTCACTTGTATCTCTAACATTTTCAGTCTGTGCAATGATTCTAAATGTGCATGCAAGATCAGTCCGGCATGCTCAGATAATCTAAAACAGAACAAAAGGCTGAGAAGAAGAAACAAGTGATAAGGAGCTAAAATTGTTTTAGTACAGACCTTATGAAATATTCCATCCTGGCATAGTGTGTATCTCTCCAGATTTGTTGACCAGTCACCATGTCCAGGTGCACACCACCACTTTTCAGAAACCTGAAATAAGAGTCAGTATTACCATTGAGACTGAAAGTAAGTGATTTATCACAATAACACCATTATTAAGGGTAAAATTGCTATCACATTGACCTTTTTATGAAGCCTAGCATAGGCTTCCCAACGCTCAACTGAAAAGATGACCTTAGCTCAGCTACAGCTTCAGAAGCTTCCAGACTAAAACTTACAGCAACAATCAATTCCTTTCCTCCTTTATCTATACTGCAGATTGATTTAAACATATTCAGTTGAAATATTGGTCTTCCAGAACAAATAACAGTTTCTATTTCTGAATGGAGCTATACCTGACTATGACAGCTGCTAGTAAGTCACTACCTTCAATTCTTAGTACTGGATGCCCCACTTTCATTGAACTGTACTTTGATGGGATATCATCCTGTATAGAACTTTCATCTTCTGAAGAACTAGATGAATATGATGTACTTTGGCTTATTCTCTTACTCATGCTACTTCTGTATTCAACTTTGCTCTCCTTATACAGCCAATGAGCAGCAAGTCCATGTTCTGCATACTCATGCATTCGCTGTGAATAGATCTCCATCAGCATCAACATGACCTATCAGAATTCATTCAATTAAGGGCAGAAAATTATTTACCTGGGTTCTAATCTGGACCTCCAGTGGTGAGCTATCAGATGCCTGAACTGCTGTGTGGAGTGACTACAAAAGGAAAACGACAGCAAACTAATAAGCAAAGAAGGGAAAGCAGACTACGAACTCAACAGTCTACTATTTCCTCTCACAAATATAAACTAAGTCAAATGTTTGTAACTTTGACTACCAATATCTATAAAAAATAATATATTATCCTAAATTACAGTAATTATATTTGAAAGTATTTTTTTGTGTTTAATGCTAACCTTGTATTGCTAATCTATATATAATTTTAGGCATTGATCATCAAAATTCAAGATTGACTTAGGAGTTAGGACAAACATAGATGGGCCTATATTTAAAATCGGAGGAATTAATTTTACAAGAAAATCAATTCAACTCTTGCCAGTTCATCATAGAACTGGTATATATAATATTAAGGCTGGGTTGCTATTCCAAAACTCAGAATTTTAACATTTTGAAAATTTCATCCTGGCTAGCATGTAATACTGGGCTAGTGGCTATTGGCTGCAGAGGGTACTGCCTAACAATGGACGTTATGTTTAGACGATTCTTACTGGTAACCGCTACCCTTAGGATTGATAATGTAGTCATCAAACTCCCCATCAATTGGAGTCCATAGCCTGCAGGTGGAGCAGAAAATTTACAAAGTTCAGAAATAAATAAGTAAAAAAAGTTTAAAACTGAAATAAGTGTTGTGTAGTGAATTGTGGACTCAAAAATAAAACATAAACACAGATATCAAATTATCCACAACTTCACAATACAAACATGGTAAGACCCTTCATAGGCAATATAACATAAGTTCATCCATGTCCAATGTCTTAAAATAGTTCTTTTTATTGAGTAGCACATTAGTATCTGTAGTCTTTATTGATATGAGTAATTCCAGCAATAGATCCCTTTTGTCACCTGTGTACTATATCAAGGATACTGTAACAACTCCGGACAGCCGGTCCATGCATAGCACCATTTTTGTCTCCGACAATCACCCTCAATGCACGAGCATCATACACTTGCCTAAGTCCTTTATCTTTTCTTTTCATCTGTGGAGATAGAATGTGTTAAGACTAAAAAGAATGCTGCACAAAAGCAAAAAAAATGGTTAGACTAAAAAATCCAGCATAATGTCACATAATCACATCCAGCCCATTAGGGTCCAAGGAGCAGCACCAGACCTCCCTAGGGCCGGTGCATAAATGTTCATGTGCAGTCCTGTTCCAGTACTTTTCATTCCAGGGCCAAAGTGGCTTAGTTCTGTTAGAAATAGATTGGTTTGAGTTGCTATCTATTTCCAGAGACCAGAATCCCTACCCCCGTTTTTAGCCCCTGCCCTTGTGTGCGACTGTCAGGCATCGGCACGGTCAGGCAGCTTGGGTTTAGGGCCATTTAAAGTATGTCCATGACACAACTTCTTAAATTAAGTCCATCATGGATGAGACATGTGCTTAAAAAGAACACATATATTTTGCAGTATATAAGTAGTAGTACCTTGCAGTAGATACTGTACAAGCTCTTGAGTCTACTCGACAAAGTCACTTCCATCCCAGGTATGTACCTGAACAAGAAATTACATAATACAAATATTAAAACTACCACAATTTGTAGTTTTCACCACTAACACAACGAGTCAGCTAGGGGTTCCCTTATTCATGAAAAATTATCATTTTAATGAGTTGGTCGACTTGGACCGCAAAAAAATGTTTCATCCTCAACAGTGTTGCTCCCTCAATAATAACCTGCAATCTGTTCTTTAGGAACAACTTTGCGATGCGTATGCATATAGCAAAGAAGTACTTCCCTCTAATTGGAAAATGGCTACAAGCCCTTTTGTGACCTTATTTTATTTTATTTTATTTTTATTTCTCTTTTACATTTCTTAAACTCTGCTTTTGTACTTTACTTTACTATATTTTTTATTTATTTTTAATACATATAAGCAGTAGGGGGCAACTCATGTTGATCCCTGAAAGAAAAAAAACAATTAACACAACGACGGACAGATTTAAGCATTCTGGAAATTAGAAAGAAAAGCTTACGATGTTGATATGAGTAATTCTCGCTCAAGTTCTTCCTCACAAGATGCTAAAGATGCCAATGCAACAGCAGCATCGTCAACTATCTTAGGATTTGGTACAGATTCTCCAGAATTACTATTGAGATTGCTAAGGAAGTATGAACGCCTCTTCCTATCCAAAAAGATGTCAAATGGCAAAACTGCCTGCAATAAGTCCTGCACATAGAAAAGGTGGCAACAAATGTAAAAAATGATGCATTGATTTCTATTCAAACCTATGTTCATATGAGGTAATGGCTGTCATATGGAAGAAAAATGAAAAAAAAAAACGAATATGCCATAAAGAAGTACAAAACGAGAATGCTAACAGATGTCAATGTTGATCAAGTGAGAGCAAAAGAGTGTGCAAGAATCACATTTGCAATTTTACAATGTACTCACCTTCATATTGGGTTTTTCTTGGTTGCACGAACTAAACAAATCATTGATGGACGTCACATGCCCATCTTTCATTGAGGCAAGCAATTGGTTTCGAAATGATGATCTTCTCATATTTTTAGATTTTCCAGCACGACTCCACATTAAAGTAAGTTCAGATCGTATTTTCTTGAAGATTTGAGGCTGCAGAGACACAGAGGTATTAATAATAAAAAAATATATACAGATAGATACAGAAAAAATAGATTTCAAAAGCAAGCTGATTTAAAATAAAGGGTAAATGCCAAATCATTGCAGCTACAAAACTGAGAGTATAAGACCCAAGAAAAGAAGTGAAAATGTAGAAAATCATCAGGGTCATATATTAGGGCGTACAACATGTGTGATTGTTCAGGGCCTCCAAAAATTAGTGCCCCTCAGATTTACATCAATTACTAATTAACAAGGTTTAATAGTTAGTAGAAAAAATGTTAGTTGCACACAATAGAGCATGAAAGGCTCAAACCCCACTAACTAAGGCTCAGGCGCCCACCAGCCTCCACTTTCAGGCATGCACTTGGATATTGGATCAACAACGACAACATGTATGCGAGTAGGCGTCAGGTAAGGTGATGTTTTATTTTTTCTTTGATTTTCGCTTCTGCTTCTCCCACCCTTGGACCGCGCTAGAGCCACCAGTGCTGTCACCAAGATTCTGATTACCTGCGCTGTGCCACCAGCCGCCAATGCCAACACCAATGGTTCCATCGATGGAAACTAGTCCTCATCCAGCCATCCCCAATTGGCCAGTTGCCGCAAATAAATTGTGCATTATTGTACAGCAAACTAGTGACTAGCAAATTTTGTATGCTTGTGTTCTGCTATTATTTCAAAATTCAGGGCCCTTATTGCTTCATGTCAGGGCCTCCAATTTGTAGGTACGGCCCTAAAGATCACCATAGGTTTGTATGCTTTACATGAATTTACCCATTTATTAGTAAAAAATATTTTGACAATGAAATTATTTCTTTTGAAAAAAAATTCAAAGCATCTAGATGCCAGCTAAACCTTGGAAATTCTATGGCATAAAGTAAACGTTTCACAGTTAACAAATACGTTGAATAAAACTAATACCTGAAGGACAGCAAAGCATAAATCTTCCAGCTCAGCTTTCAAAGCCCAGACTCCCCAATCGAGAAGCAAGTGAGCACCAGACAGCCAATGTCTCTTGAGCAACAGCTTCAGCTTTAGGAACAGGAAGAGCATAACTGCAATAAAGTTCTCCACAAGGATCAAAATTTATGGAATCCAACAGCTATTTGAAAGCATAGTAAGTCAAGAGTAGGAATGTTGAAATCATTTGAACTATCTTATGACGCTGATATGCTGAAATGATTCAAAATGCATTGCTGTGGATTTGATAAGGGGAACACAGTAAAACTTTTGCAATGGGTATGAAGCACAATAAGGTAGTCTAGAAACCTAATGCCTAGACTAGAGCCGACGGAAATGTTCATGGAGTACAGATTAATGAATAATGAATTTTCTGCATCAATTCCTTTGCATAAATAGAAGCAGATAAAATGAAAATGTTGAGGAGAGGCAGATAATACAAAAACAGGCATCCAATTATCAAAATTAACCCTTCCTTCTTTTCTACTTGAAAACTAATGTGTTTATCAAATATAGATCCCAACTGCATTTTAATGTTCATTCTCCGTGACCCTTCCTTCTTGCCATTTTCTGAAGAAAATATTAGAAACTGATGACAGAACATAACATGGAAAGGGAACATGATGAACAAAGAGAATATCAATAAGAAGAACTGAATCCCTAAAATACTTCAGATAACAAAGGTGATTTCACATTTAGGAAACAAGTAATAAGCAGGACATGCTAAACAGCGATGAAAGGCCTAGAGTTGCATACATTGTCCGCATATTGTGCAAGCGATCTGCCAGCTTGATGAGCACCACACGAGGATCATCAACCATCCCCAATAACATAACACGTTGATTGTTTGCCTGACTGACAACAAGAGGATAATCAAACCAGGGCTTTCAAAAGGCAGTATTATATACTTTTCTAGAATCTGGTAGCTGTTTTTCAGAAGCATGCTGATATATTGTTTGAAGTGAACTCATGCATTAACAAGCAAAATCATGCAAAAAGACTGATGATTGACAGTCTACATAAGAATAGCACTGGAATTGTTCAATATAGTCTCATCACCATGCAGTAAAGGCTGCTAGGCTAGTGGAAGGGAACATACTTCTTCTGAAGTAAGAGTGCTCCCACCAGTATTTTTTGTCGATGCCTGCGAAGTAGCTGCAGTGCACAAAAAGTAGTAATGAACAATAGCAATAGTTCCTGAGGGAAAGTAAACTGCTTCCTCCAATGTCAAACAAAGAAACTTGGATTTAATCTAATAGGTCTTGTTTTTATTGTAGGCGGTGTCTAAAAACACATATTAAAAGCTACTGAAAACTGTAGTTTCGTCCAATGAGTGTGGTGGTGGGTCAGCAGATTGGATTACATTGATCAGATGTCTGAGCAATCAAGGTGGGGTAAACAAGAAATAGGTACAGGAATTGATTGGTTCTTTGGTTCAATATGTTGGTTGCCACAATGACATTTATAAAGATTACTGCAATGTAAACTCTGTCCTCTTTAATTTAATCTCTGTTAGCTGCCCCACAGTTCTCGTTCAAAAAAAAAAAAAAAAAAAGAAGAAGAAGATTAATGCGATACAATGCACTAATATTTTTTTTGGACAGATCAATATTAGAAGAGCTAAGTTAAACAATAAGTAAAAAAATTGCTATGTATGAGGTGCATAATGGATAGTTTAGCATGCTTCACGATAATGGATAAAAGAGATGGAAATTTGCATCGAGTCTCAATCCATATCAGGGTATACATCACCTGGTTTATGTAGCTTAATTTTGATACACCAGATACCAAGCTAGCAACATCATCCCCAAACTGCTCTTCTATGCTCTTCAAGCTCTCTGATGTATCACAAACAACATCGTGAAGAATGCCAGCCACAACTGTGTTAACGGCCTATACGGGAAGAAAGAAGAAAAACACTCATGAATTAAGCTTGTGAAGAAAAAAAGAAATGAAGGTGCACATTCTCGGAAGACAGAAGAGAAGGAAATACTCTTTCTCCAGTTGATGGAACCAAGGCAGCTAAAATTTTTCCAGTATGTATGCAGTGTGTAACATATGGATCTCCTGTTCTCCTGAATTGCCCAAGGTGGGCTGTACTAGCAAATTCTATTGCTTTCTGCACCTTTGGATCCTCAAATATCTGGTATCCTGTCACCTCCACTCCTTCAAATATGAGAGTATCTGCCGAAGGCGCATAATACAAATATGAGATAATAATCAGAATGAATACAAACATTGATGATCAGAATGAATACACATTGACGAGGTGAAGATCCTGTAGTCATAAAATTCTTATCGGCTAATTGCATCAATAATTCTAACTAAGAACGTTCCGTTTTGCCCAAGAAACAAACCCTACAAAGCCAGGGGCCAAAGTAGATTATTTCTTTACTACGTCAAACTATATAGCACAAAATACATCCAGTGAGATAGCATAAGCACCTGACATTCTCATATTGAACAAAATGCCTTTTGATGAAATAAGACAACTATTGAAATCAGCTAAGAGGCAATGGCATGGTCCACGCTAAAGCATAGTTGTATGTTCACTTCATTCCAAAAGAACTGTGCGCACATGTCATTGAACATAACTGCTCTGCTTACAGTGGCAACTGTTTCAACAAATGAACGCTTAATGAAACGTTCTTATACATAGCTTAATTATGCAGCCCATACGGCCAAGTGACCATAAATAAATCTACACAATTGCGCCTCTGTTACCTGGCAACTGCTCGATGCGAGGCCAGAGGAAGTCGACCTTGGTTGAGAGGCACGCCCCCGATGCAATCGCCACGGCCGTGACCGCGACCTGCGCCAGCGTCGACGCCACGGCGCCGTGCGCCGCGCCGCTTCCCCCGCGCCCGCGGCCGCAGCCGCCGCGATCACCTCCCCGGGCACCCACGAGCGCGGCCGAGGCCACCGCGAGCCGCGGCGCCACGTGGTCAACCAGCACGCACCCCACCGTCATCCGCGCCCGCGTAGCCGCGCCCCCGCGCGCGACGGTCGCCGCCGGGAGCAGCGCGAGGCGGCGGCCCAGCATCTTCCCAGAGTCGCAGACTGCAGTGGACGCCGGCGATTGCGTCATGCGAGCGAGCCGGGGGGTGGGGGCCGGTCCCGCCGCTTCTATCTCATCCTAGCGAGTCGCGTCGCGACGAGGGTCACTCACACGGCACGGCGCGCGAGTGGCGACGAGGAATGGAGGCCGCGAGAGCACGGGAGGGGGGCGGTCGGTTTGTGTGGCTGCGGCAGGGGCTGGGTCACGGCCTCACGGGGCACACGGCGAGTGGCGTTTGCTTGCTGCTTTGCTCCTGCTGGCTGTTGCAACGCTCGTCAGCGTCACCTGTCACGGTTCTTTCCTCTTCATCTCTACCTGTCCTCCTAGCCTCACGGCTTGGTTTTTCAAGATATTTTTATCGTCATTTATTTTTATATTGACTACACATATGATTGAAGATTCTTTTGAGAAAAGGAAATGGTACAGGTACAGCCTACGTTGGCTGTTCTCGACCTTGATTATTCATAGAAAAAATTAGGCACTGCACCAAACAAAATACCCAATAGACAATAAATACACATCACATGTGTTCTGGAAGAGAACTAATGGCCTACGTTGGCCGTTCTCGATTCATACAAACATATTGGGCACACGCACCAAATAAAATTAACCACATTCAGTCATTGTTTAATAAACTCAATCCTGATGAATGGCCATCAGATAGATATAATGGCACCAACTTGTTGAGATAAATTGTGTTTGCCAACTTCAATTTACTGAAATGCTTACAATAGTAGAATGTAGAAGTTGACTCCTCAATTCTCATATATGTCACAAATGCATCCGCCGGTTAGATTTGTATTAACTCTAGCAACGAAATTTACAAGGTCTATTCTTTTCAAAAAAAAAAAAAAAATTTGAGACTAAAAAAATAAAATAAAAAAAAATTACAAGGTCTACATCACAGGTTAGATCGCTGACAAGAAATCCCCAGGGATTAGTACAAAAAAAAACTCTTGATCCATTATTACTAGTATCAGCCTAAGAATCTTACAGGCAGACAGACTTGCTTCTTAGAACAACGATGTTCCTCCAGAGGGTAGGCGGCCTGAAGCTTGCAATTCCTTCAGTGTGCTTGCCAGCCAGTCCAAGCCCTCATAAAGGCCGTCACCTTTGAGCGCACAAGAGCCTTGGATGTGCCAGATGCGATTCTTCAAATCGTAGAGACCAAGGCCCTCACACACCTCCATTGGTGTCATTGCCCCTGTCTAAATAAACAAGGAAATTACATCAGGGAGGAGCAGCTAACATAGGTGTAGAAGTGCAGAGGGTGCTTTATGTCACAGATGCACAAGAACATACAGTATCTGATCAAGATACAGACATACTGTTCACATATTTTCCTTAACAACAGACCAACAAATGAAGCGCAGCTTGCAGCAAGAAATGATATGTTTCATGGCAGAGTATACTTTTCTCATGCAGCACGCACCCTAAATTGGGATGCCAGAGAAGCACAATCACATCTAGACATAAATTAAATTGAGCACTGGTAGTTAAACCAACACAGTACAAGATAATATATGTTAAGGTCTGACCAAACTTTAAGAGAACAGAGCCTGATTCCACTGCAGTGAGATACTGAGATGCAGATTTATCTTCATAGTATTCTTCATTAAAAACTGAAATAAAGGTGCCTCTTGGTATATGAATTGATGTTCAAAAGGTTTTCAGCATGAAAATAAATGTTCTAAAATTTACAATCATATCTAAAGACAACTAAAGGAAAATCTTCACAAGCAGCCAGATATAATATATCAAAGCAGTGTTTGCACGGTTGAGTAACTATTCATTTTCAGGAATATTCGTGTTAGAAGGAGTCAAGTGTAGATGTCTCACCATATCTTGCTTATTGGCAAATACCAATATGACACTGTTAAGCATCAAAGGATCATTGATTATTGCCTGCAACAAAATTGCTCAATATTAACTTGGTTGAAGAAATTGAATTCAGTTATTAGCTGTGACTGACAATTTACAGACCTGAAATTCAGCTTTGGCTTTTCCAATTCTCTCTCGATCCAACGAATCAACTACGTAGATCTGCAACACCGAACATGCATAGAGTCACCATGTATAACTGGTCATAATCATAAACCCAACAAAACTCTAGAATTTAAAAATGGTAATCTCGAGGAAGAAAAGCAGCAATGGATGTACAATAATGTTTCACTGAAGGTGAAGGGAAACGTTACATTACAAAATACTTTCAGGAGTGTATCCCCATAAACACAGAGTCAAGCATAAGTAACCAACCAGAACAATTACAAAGTAGAGTACAGATTAATATCATTTTATAAAGGTCTTCAAAAAAGCAATAAAACATACCAATCCATCAGTATTGTTGAAGTAGTGCCTCCACAAGGGCCTCAACTTTTCTTGGCCACCAACATCCCACACAGTAAACATCACATTCTTGTATTGAACTTTCTCGACATTGAAACCTAGCAGTAGCATCAGAGAGATATCATCACACACGAATTTGCAGGCAAAGTGAAGCATCGTTATTTTTAATTATCCTGATAAAACCCCTTAAGAACATGTTTACCAGACGAATTGATTGGTTACTAATAGACTGCTACCTATAAAGCAGCAGGTGTTTTACTGGAGAAAATATACTATGTTCAATCTAAGAGTTCTCAGCTAATCATTTGGGTAAATCTGTATAGCAAAATCGGCAAATCGTAACCCCCATATAGCACGAGCATCGATTTCTTTAACCCCGCCCCCACAGCAGAAACCTTCTTTGCTTCGGAAACACATCCGATGCTCTGGTAATATTAATTAAACTAACCAAAAACTGAAGCAAATCCTGAAAACAGATAACCTACCAATCGTGGGAACAGTGGACAAAACCTCCCCGATATGCAGCTTGTACAGGATGGTAGTTTTACCAGCGGCATCCAGACCAAGCATCACAACCTAACAAGCAAGCACACAACCACAGTCAACAAAATGATACAGGCAGTTAGTTGAAACTACAACCAAATAGCGAAAGAAAAATCGCGGGCGAAAAGATCAGCAGACCCTCATCTCGCTGGTGCCGAAGAAGGCATCGAACAGCTTTCGGAACGCCTGCCCCATCGGCGCACCGAAATCAACCCCTCAACGCGGCGAGCACCAACTTCCGATCGGATTCTGGAAGTTCGTCTTCTCAAGTCGCCGGAGTTGATGAACGCAGCCAAGCAGGCGGAGTTTTTGGTTCTCGGAAGCCTCGCAGAACTAGTCGTGCAAAGCCTTGTGACGAAGCATAGAAGTTTCGCGAGAATTTTTGCCCGTGGGATGAGAACGCATCTGAGCCGTTTGCGCGAACACGAGCGGTTGGGATGCAGAGATGGCATCGCGTAGCGAGCACGCGCTTCTGCGTGCGATTCCGTCCCGTCAAACGATGCGTACGGGCGGCGGCGCTTCCTTTTCCTGACCGGGCCAGAAAAGATCCGCGCGTGATGTAGGCCTAGTTGGCCTCAAGGCCCAGCAACTGCGTTAAATTTTGCTTAAAAAACTGAAGGCCCAGCTACCTTTTCCTGGGGTAAACTGAAAGTCTATTTTTATTTTCTCTTTGGGAATGGGTAACTGAAAGTGAAAGACGTCACTTTGTACGTCCTCGGCCTTGTTTAGATGGCTAAAATTTCTAACTCAACTTCTAAGTTTTTCCACACTCTCTCCATCGCATCACATTAAATACATCAAAAGACATATGTTCGAGTATAAAATGTAGGTAAAAAAATAACTAATTACACGGTTTTAGATGTACATTCGAGAGGATTTATTCTTTTGAGCCTAGTTACCCCATGGTAGGATAATATTTACCACAAACAAACGAAACGCGTCTTTGCAAAGATGCTCTACGGGAGTTTCAACGGTGTTTTTGCAAATTTTTCTAACATCTAAACAAGGCCCTCGTCTCCTCAAGTTATTCGAAATTTTGAACTCACGTGCAGAGAGTGACGATTCCAGCCACAAAGCTCATCATGGGTCATTAAATTAACACAATAGGGTTAACACCATTAATGAGCATCGGTGTTCAGTAATTCTCTACTGATTTAAAGTTTTGTTGGGGTCATACTATCCCGATGTAATAGCTCTTGCGTGTTCTCTTAACCCGTTCACCAACTGATCGCCCACTCGGGCCACTCCGCGCCTCCTGCTCTCATGGGCGCAAGAAGAAGATGGTGTGGATGGGAGGAAGGAGCGTATGTGTAGAGAAAAAGTGACGGGGTATTTTGGTTTACACGAGATGACAAGTGACAAGAATATAATAAAACAACGGTCATATTAGGTGAAAAGGTAGTGATGTGTCTAAAAACATCCAATTTATATTATCATGGACCTAAACCCATGAGGGAGGGGGGGGGGGCAGCCGGGCTCTAGCCCCCTACAGCTCGAAACTATGTGGAGCCCCTCCTAAGAGCATCTCCAAGAGTTTTTGGTAAAAATGGTTTGGCAAATTCCCCAATTGTCAAATGTGAAATGCAAATGCCAAGTTCAAAAATGTCTTCCTCCAATAGTTTTGGCAATTTGGGCTTTGCAAATTGAAAAGTAGGGCAAGAGAAGAGCGGTGGTTGGTTCCTCGTCGGATCCTGTTCGCAAGTGGCCATGCCTATAGACAAGCATCCGATCGGATGTTTTTTTTTTTATGAAAATCCGATCGGATGATTTTTTTTATGAACATCCAATCGGATGAATTGAACAAGCAGCCAAGGAATGCAAATACGATACAGCGATGACTCACATGCTGATTCTAGTAGATACGCAGCTAGCTAGCTAGGGCGACCGGAGGTGCGGGTGTCCACCTTGGGTACCGTCGCTGCTTGCGTAGACCACCGCACCGCACTCCAGCGTCGGCCCCACCTCTACCTTCACCGCACGGCATGTAAGAGCAACGCGCGTAAGAAATGCCAAAACTCTCAAGTTTGGCAAAAATGCCAAAAGGAGGACCTGATTTTGCCAAACTCATTAAAATGCCAAACTCATTTGCCAAACCATTTGTAGCATTGTTTTCTAGTTTTTGGCAAAAAAATGCAAATGCCAAACCCATATGCAACACTTGTTGGAGATGCTCTAAACTCTCCCTTAAAATTTTTGGATAATTTCATATATTAGGAGGGGCTAAACTGGATTAGATAGTATTCAATCCACCCTAAAATTATTTAAAACGTCCTTTGCTCGGGCATATAACAAGTGTTGTTTGCTACTCCCTCCATCCCATTGAAAATGTAATATTAGACTTTTAGACTTTGTGTTTGACCGTTCGTCGTATTCAAAAAATTTTAAACAAATAACAAAATAAATAAAAACGGTTAAAGAGAATGAAATAAGTCATAATAAAATAAATAATATTTATATACATTTTTTGAATAAGATAAACAGTTAAAGAGAAAATCTGAAAAGTCTAAACGACACATTCATAGGATGGAGGGAGTATCTTGTTATTATTAATCAAATCTGGGCAAATGTAGCTTTCAAAAAAAAAAAGTATGGACACCCTTCTATTGATCCCCTTTTTTAACCATGTAACTTCAAATGCATGAGAAAGAATTCAAGGAAATTTTAAGAAAAAAAAAAAAAAAAACGGGGCAAAATGCAAAAAGGGGAAATCCCGCATGTAGTTTATACAATACGTATGTTATGTATGTACAGTGCACTAGCCGTTGAACCAGAACTCGCAAATTACCCTTCACTACAAATTGGCAAAGGTGTCGTGTCGAATCTACCACAGACGAGAAAGGGAGCAAATCTGTTTGTAGTCACGTCATGAGAGCATAATCTTGACTCTTGGGCTTGTAGTTCCTGGCGAACACGCTGTACACGACGAAGTTGAGCGTGCAAATGGCGGCCATGGTCCAGAAGAAGTAGTCGAGATGGCCCTGGTTGAGGTTGTCCGAGATCCACCCGCCGGGAGTGTCTGCCGTGGCCGTGAATGCTGCCACGATAGCGTAGATGAAGGAGCTGAGGTAGCTGCCCAGCGCGATGCTGAGGAGCGACAGCGACGTGCACGTGCTCTTCATGGCGTCCGGCGCCTCTTCGTAGAAGAACTCCAGCTGCGCGATGTAGCAGAGCACCTCCGCGCCGGCCAGGAAGAAATACTGCGGGATCTGCCACGCGATGGTGATCTCCACCCCGCGCGCCGCGCTGCCGAGCCGCTTCATCTCCACGAGCGCCGCGACCGCCATGGCCAGGGCCATGAGGAGCCGGCCGGCGCCCATGCGCTGCAGCTGGGACGGTTCGCCGTCGCCGCCGAACGTGAGGCCGCATCCCCTCAGCGCGGGAACGATCACCTTGCCGTAGAGCAGCACCCATATGAGGACGCAGACCACCTCGAACGAGCCCATCGACGCCGGTGGCACCTGCACCGACAGGACGGACACGTTCATGGCGCTGCCCTGCTGGATGAAGGTGGTGTTCATCTGCGTGTACGCCGAGGAGACGATGATGCTGGTCGCCCACATGGGCAGCAGCCCCAGCAGGATCTTGAACTCCTCCGCCTTCGTCGCGGCGCGGAGCTTCTGCGACGAGCCCGTCGGCGCCGCCTCCTCCGATATCTCCTTCAAGCCCGTCTCGGAGTCGGAGATGACGGCCGCTGCCGCCTTGCCAAGCAACGAGAACTCATCAGTGCGCCGCGCGCGATATTGGGCTGCGGGTCCGACGCTAGATAGCTAGAGTGGGCGCATATACCTTGCCGGCGGTGGGCGTCGGGCGCTTGTACATGGGCGTGGCGAGCACGAAGGCGCCGAAGGCCAGCGCGATGCAGGCGGTAGCGATGCCGAAGCCGAGGCCCCAGCTGACGTTCTCCTGGATCCACACGATGAACAGGCCGGAGACGATGGGTCCAAAGTCGACGCAGAGGTAGAACCAGCTGAAGGACATCTTGTTCTCGCGGTCCACCGGATTGTCGTCATCGAACTGCTCCGCGCCGAACGGCAGCAGCGACGACCGCACCCCTCCGCTCCCGATCGCGACGAGGTAAAGCCCCCCACGAACGCCACGGTGTGCACGCCGAGCACCGTGGCCGTCGCCAGGAGCGCCGATAAGGTCACAAGAACCATCCCCTTCAGGTTGCGCGGCGCACGCAGACAGAATCAGCTATTCTGCTAGCGCGCGGATGCAACGGCTAGTAGAAGTGAAGTACATACAAGAAGGTAGATGGCGAGGGAGACGAGGATGGTGTTGTAGTTGCCCCAGAAGGCGTCGGCGATGATGGCGACGAAGACGGGTATGAGGTAGCTAGTGCCGAACCACATGGTGACGTTGGAGGCGCTGGCCACGTTGCTGCCGTGGAGGACGGTCTCCAGGTACATCACCAGGTTCGTCGAGATGCCATTGAACGCTGTGCTCTCCAAACACTCGAACCCTGAATGCAGCAGCACGCTACAATGGCGTCACCAGGTACATCACCAGGTCTAAGACATGCTCAAACATAACACCTGTTCTCCGAAAAGAGAAAAGATCAGAACAGTGGAGCTCTTCTCACCGAGAACTACCAATGGCGTCTTGCTACCGGTGCAATTTTTATCATTAAGGAGCGGCACTTCCATGTTGTCGTCTTGAGTCTCTGGCCCCTGAGTCTGCAATGGATTCAATTGTACGAATTGTCACTGAGAAGAAAGCCTGCGTTTTTGTTTTGTTTTTTTTTTTTTGAAACAACTACAATCTGCATGTTTTGCATCAAAAAAGTCATGGACAGAACTTATAGTAGTATGATGCGGATGCCAATCTTTTTATTAGCTAGGATCCGCGGTATGAACCATGACGTGTGATCCAGATGAATTACTAAATTGATTGGTTGAACTTTGAAGACTATCACATCAAGACTAAAAAAAGTTACCTTGTCCATGTCTCCATTGCTCCTCGCTCCAATTGATCGGTGACGATCCGGCGTGAAAGATGCCAGCCGGTGTGGACTGATCAGGAAGGGAGAGCGCGGCGTGCAGGGTGTCGGCAGGCGTGGTGTGCCCAGCGAAGGGGAGCGTCCGGGACCTGACGGAAGAGCGAGCAGCTACAAACCAAAGAAAAAAGGCATACACAGTTGTTAGTCGTCAATCGCCGTGCGATGGTGCGGACTGCGGAGTGCAAGGTGGCCTAAAACATGAGTGCCTAGGTTGTTTTGATCCCGCTTCACATTTAAGGCATATCATAAGCTACTTTACCTCGCTATTACTAAATGGAGATTTCTTTTATACACTGCTTCATTTTAACATTTTCTTGTGCAAATAGCTTCCTTTTGGCATTCTAGAAATAACATCAAGAAAAGGCTCCGGAATTCTCACCAAAAAACAAAATATCCATTCATCAATAGGATGGAGTCGTTCCTACTTGACATCTTACAACAATTCCAATTCCCATGAGGAACGTTGCATTTGACATCAGCATCACTCCACGAGCAACGGCCTATATCACTGATGAGATCGAAGCTACTGTATGTATCTACGACTCCGTGAGAGCGAACGCGAGCTCAGCAACTTTTTACCTTAGGCCGAAGCCGAGCACGCGCGCCCCTCTCCATGGTGTCCCCCGCATCCATGCCGTGATGCCGATCGAATCAGAAGCCTGAGGCTACCGGCTTGCGTCTGCGGCCGAAGCTCGAAGCAGCAGCTCTTGGAAACGGGTATGAGCTGCTGTGTGCGTCTGCCAAGAGACCTGTGCTTCCTCTTCGCCTGCTCCGCCCTCCTCCGGACCTCCGGTGCGGTGATGCGCTGCTGGCAGTGCTAGTGCGAAGCTGCGAGACAGCAGCCTCTGCTTATAAAGGGAGCGCGCAGCAACCTCGCGAACACGGCGGCGATCCCATCCCTTGGCACGCGAAAGGTTGGTGAGCTCGGGGCCGGGGCGCCGGGGGCCGACTGCCGTTGCCGCCACTCGCCAGCAGCCCGGCACGGATAAAATAATGGCGCGCAAGAGAACGTTTCAAAACAGCACCGGAACAAGGCAACGCGGATGCGGACAGCGGATAGCGTGGATGGCGGCCGCTGGCAAAACCGACAGGACTCTATCGGCTTCCCTGGCAGCTGCCGGGCCATAACAAAAGGCCGTGCGCTGGGCTCGGCGGGCGTTGCTTTGGGACAGCTACGAGGCGGTATAACTGGGCCGAATCATAATTGGTCTGTGTTGGGCTCTCTTAATTGAGTGGACCAGAAGTTTCTAAAAAAAGTGAGTTGACTAAAATGGTTGCGTGCTTGAATTAGCCATGGTATGGTGTAGAAACACTAATTCATCGAGATTAAGAAATATTAATTCATCGGCATGGAGATCAGGAGATTAATACGTCCTCCTCCACAATATTTTAGAAACGAGACTAAAAAAATCATGCGTGATATTGTGATCCAAAGTTTCTCAAAAGAAATCATGGAACTTGTTACGTTTTTCTTGTGCTAGGAGAGCTTATTATTTTGATGGTTGGGTATTATAGACGTATATAATCATCAAGGTAGAAAACGTTTTTGTTTGGGAGCACTTCGTGAAGCGGATTCTTAGGGAGAATCGCTCCATGGCTGCCAAATGCATTTTTCAGCAAGAAGTGATTCTCTGTTGATTCAGCGAAGTAATTCAAAGGGACCGTGGAACTTGCATTTTATTTTGTTTGAGGGGAGCTTAATTATGTTGATGGAACTTAGGAATGGGACTAGCCCGTTACCTGATACTCTTAATTTAGATTTTTTGCAGGTTGCTGTGCTGTTTACGGCGTCTGTTCTTCAGATAAGAGACTACAAAGCCACACGCACGTGGCCAAGGTAGTGACTAATCTCGCACACGAGAAACCATTGACAAATCATCATCTCTACTTTGTTGCCCTATTGCATGTCGTAGAAAACAACAGTCCCATGTGCATCGGCGATGAATAATAACACGTGCTGGCTGCGGTAGAGATCATACGAGTAAGGAGCACAATGCTGAGAGAAGAGTTTGATTATATTTCTGGTATACATTCAACTCTTGTGTTGTGAACTTGTTGAGAAGATTGGAGCAGTGACCTATCGTCAAACTGAAAAGGAGAGCTAGCCCACCTTTGGATCGATCCATTCGGCATCACGTGCGTTTCTGGTGTCCATCTCTCTGCAGCTGTCAGTGCAGCCGAGACTAGTATATACTGTACGTAGCCTGTCTTGTCCACCTCGTCATCTCGAGAGCCCTGTGCCCGGTTGTTGAGGATAACTGACGCAGCAGTAGTACTACGTGCTGCAGTGGAGATCCACAGGGCCATGCATCTGCTTCTCTACCGTGCTGTCAAGTGTCGATGCAGTCGTCTGAAGTTTTACTTGCGGCGTTGCCGTGATTTTCGTATGAACAGTTGCATCCATGCATGGACCGAAGATCCGATCTGAAGCGAGAACCTTTCTGGATCTGGTGTGCATGCATGCGACGGATGATTGATACTACATCGGACATCCGGACCAATTTTCTTACGGAAATGGTTGGACAGCCAGAAGAGGATCTTGGCTTTCTGGAAACAACCTGCTCCTCCTTGTTTGACCAAGATAGTCATGCACTCATTGCTCGAAAAGTAGCAAAACCAACGACCAACAGAAGTACTACTCAGAACCTGTTGGCTTGTTGCTCAGGCAGCAGGGTACATCGCATAACCTGCAAACTGAAACACTGATGGAGTCCTGATGCAATTTACCGGAGTCTCGTAACAAAAAGTGTCATTCTTCCGCATGGAGGTGTGAGTGACCGCTCATGTCGGGCTTTCGAATAAGCCTTGCATCGATCCCGTCGTGCCGGGCCCAATTAATCCTGCGCGCGTCGGCCTACAAAAACAGGCGCTCTCGATCATCCCGTCGTGCACGAGCGAGGGACTCGGAAACGAACAAAACTTGCTCGACCCCCACCAGGCACCAGCTCCAGCAGTGGCGACCACTGTCGTCCGTCCTATTTTCAGTAATAGGGCCTATATAGGGCGGATTTGCCAATTCGATCGGCACTGCGCAATCATTAGGTCGCTCTACAGTACCGGGTGGGCTAGCCCTCGAAATCATTCAATCCTTGGCACGCACCAATAAGGGCCTTTGTTCCAACTGGCAACAGTAGCTGGACACGCTCGGTCACTGTGGACATGTACTTCTCGATCCGTGGCCGAGCTCACCCTCATTGTCGGTGTGGTGCCTGTCTGCGCTTTGGTCATGCCCGGCCGCACCAAGATTGTGCTTGCCCTCACCTAGGTCGCGCATATATGTACTACACCACAACACCTCAATTACCACCGGATGGTCCGATCTTTGAAAGCCATATATAGCGTCAGACAATCTAACCCTAGGAACATATAGCGTCAGACTTCAGTGGCGCCGTAAGTCCCCGACGCTAAAACTCTTTAGCGTCGGACCACACCTATAGCGTCGGGACAGTCTAATGTCCTGAATAATTTTAGCGTCGGACCATCCATTGCTGTTCTTTAGCGTCGGATGCTATGTTAGCACACATATAGCATCGATCATCCAACAGTCCATCCATTTATAGCGTCATTGTTCAACGGGGCCATAAATAAGCAAACAAAAAAAAAAAATACAATTAGGGGTCTCTCTCTCTATATATATATAAGATACACACATAAAGATTCATGTTCCATCACATAAAGATACACACATACATTGCATGAAGGTCAATATATATAACATGCAATCTTGTCTTGCACCTTGTTTGGATCATCCAAAGTCAAGCACCAAAAAATTACATCCAATCCACATTGCAACAAGCAATCTTAGTATTTTTGGATTACATCCAATCCACATTGCAACAAACAATCATTTCAAGTAACTCAAAAATCAAAAGCAATTATAGTACACCCACTAGATTGGAGAACCCTTTCTAGATCTTCAAGCCAAAGAACTTCTGAAAAATATAACAACCATGTAATTAGACAAGTGAATAAAATATATGAAGTCTGTTGTGCAATATAAGTTTGTAACAAGCCAAGTGTAGACATCCTTTTTCTAGAAACTGAAACCAAATTACATGTTTTTATAATGTAAGGCATAGTTAGACATCGACAAAATGAGTGTTTTGCGTCAAAACTCGAGCCAACAAAGAAGATTATGTCACCACTTAGGCTCTTGCAAGGACCATCAAGCCCATTTGACCTTAATCGTAGTCCCGGTGCCCCCGACTAGGAGGCAATTATTTTCTACTTAACTAATATCGACAACCCAAGTTGATGAAATTGTCTTTAAAATTATCCTTATTTATTGCCATCTTTCATAGCAAGTACGGGAAAGTGGAAGGAGCATTTGTGTGTGTGCGTGTGTGGACCATCTCATGGTATTTGTGTGTGTGTGTACAGGACACTAGATGATCTCATGAAGTACTAGCCAAAGTTGATGAAATTGAAAACAAAAACTTGAAAGTGGAAGAAGCATTTGTGTGTGCATGCCATAGTTGGTCAATAGATTTTTTTTTTGGGTCACTATGTTTGTACAGAAAGATGAAGCATTTTGACATGCAAAATTTAGGGACATCTGCGGTGCCATTGAGAGGTGTATCGGATGGTTTCTTGCAAGTCTTCTTCTGCATTCCCTTACCTATCACAGCAAAGACAGATATGTTTAATTAGGAACATTGTTCAGTTTTACGAGCAAGTTACGTTAGCATGTAATTTATATCTCAAGCTCCTTGTAAGTCTAATGTAAACTGTAACACTATCTCAATCTCCTTATATGCATCAGTGATGAGACTCCAATGTAATTGATATTTAGAAATGAGAACGCAAAACATATGTACCGATATAAAAATAGTTCATGCAAAGATGTCGGGTTAAATGGCACCAATGTTGTGTTACTTACCATAGTTCATGCGAGAATGTCGGGTTAAATGGCACCAATAAAAAATAGTTCATGCAAAGCATTTCAGGGTTACTTACATATGTACTTTCGCACCAATGTTGTGTTACTTACACGAGATAGAGATGGCCATGATCAGTACGCAAAGACTAACATGGACCTGTGGGAAACAAAATAATAGATATCCTAAGTATATTTCAAAATCACATTCAATTCACCAGATATGCAACACAAAGGTACTGAAGTTTGCTAAATAATAGATATCCTAAGAGCACCTTGGATTCCATCATCCCAAACTGGTGAGCACACCGCCACTTGGGCGTGTTACAAGCCGTGCTCTTTGCATCCGAGCAAAACGTCATTAGAAACGATGTGCACACCAACATAGACATGCGATGCAGTTTAGATTAATTGAGCAGCCCTCGAGGTCTTTCATTCTTTGCTCTTATCGACCACTGCAAATATAGCACAAGCAAGATAATATCAACTTGTATGCACACATCCAAATTTGCTTGAACTATTAGAAAAAGAGGCACAACCGCACATTCGGGCACTATTTATAATCGCATACAACTTCGGTTTACAAGAATGGGGAAGAATGAAATGCATATACCTGAAGGAGCTCGTCATCGGCAAAGAGCTCGATGGAGGAGGCATGGAGAACAAGGGTTCACATGTTGCTGATCGGCGAGCCCGTCATGATGCACACACGATGCGATTTAAAATAGCTCCAGATTCAAATAATGCGGCTTCAAATTAGTTGAGTGACCGAACGACTACATAGAATAGTAGGCAAACTCCTCAACTTTAAACCCATAAAAACATATCACATACCTATAGGTATGAAGGTCCAATCGGCTAACCATTTCTTGATTGTATGACCATTTCTATCCAAATCCACTTCTAAGAAACATTCTTGAACTTGGCTACACCACTGCATGTAGCACCATCAAGCAAAATGAGATTGACTTGATGTAAGCACGGTGCAAGTGAAAGACCTTTCTTTTTAATGCGGAGGAATTCTATAGTTGGCTACAATAAGAAAAGCAAAACAATCTTCTAGCAATTAACAACTCTAAATTCAGATTGCTTCAAGCATGATATTGAACAAGATCAAACTCATGTGAGAGAGTTCTATTAATAAATAAGAGTTCTACTCATAAATAAAGGCAAATTAGACATCTTGGTGGCACAAGATAAATAAGCAAGATTGAACTAACTAAAATTTTCAGCCCTAGCTTATGCGATATAGCGAAAAAGTGCATAAAAGTATCGAAACTCTTAGCTCTTTCATGACTGCTCCTATCGACCTACAAGTAAAAAACACAATAAGCAAAAGATTATATAGCTGCACTTATATTTCTATTACTATGAAACCAATGATATCTTGGAGCAACAGTTAGCTATACAAAGAGGGAAAATCATCATATTATATTAGCCACAATCCATGTCCGACCAAGAGAAACTAGTAGTGACAAGTGAGTATCCAAAGTAATATGAAATACAAGGGGAACATTATCAACGACCTCTTGGTTGGTTAAGTGCTCCCACTACTAATTTCTACCTTTGAGGAGGCCATGCATCGAAAACGGCAACCACATTACCACGCCTAGCACAAAGATCACAATTTGGTTCATTGAATACTTGCTTTCTAAATGAAATAATGGCGAGCTAGCTTCGAAAAATTCCAAGACCTACCTTTCTCAAAACACTTCTCCCAAAAATGAAGCAAACACATATCGAGTTTTTATGGAAACAACAAAAAAATTGTCCAGAAGTGCATAACTAATTGCATAACCGAGATCCCGACAACTACATGAATTTCAACTTCTACAACTAGCATTATCAAGGTAAGCATTATCGAAGGTAGGCATCATTGCTTGATAGTGACAACTCACAAAGAAACTATCATCATGACCAGCACCGAACTTGCACGCTACCAAATTAACTGAACATTTCAAGAAAAGAAACAGGTAAAAGAGAAGAAGAACTAGCATGAAACATACGAAAAAAAAAAATGGACGAAGTATTGCATCACAATTTCATGTTAACTCGACTGAATTCATATCTTAGGTGTAAGAAAAAAAGAGAGCTAACAGATGCATGAACAAACACCTAGCATCTATTTTGAAAGAAATATAAAATCACAATTTGATATTAACTCAACTGAATTCACATCGGTATCTCAAAAAGACAAGTGCTAACTGGAGCATAAAACATACATAAAGAGTTCAATCGAAACCATATGGTCCATATCTCAAGTGTAAAGAATTGAAGAACTAACAGGCGTATGGTATGAAACCTACGGATACAAGCATTTACTTTGTAACCATCACGGTTTAATGTTAAATTAACTGAGCTCATATCTCGAATGTAAAGAAATGGAGAAGGTAACAGGCACATGAGAAAAAAATGGATCATGAGTGGGGTTAGGATTGTCTTTGCACATGGGTTTGGATCGGGTTGAGTTCGGTTAAATTAGTGTGGGTTGGGATTGGATTGGATTCACTTTGTCAAATCAATTGGATCGGGATTGGGGCCGGATCGGCCATTACGGACCGACCTACGCACCCAAGGACGAAACCTCTAGTAGAAAATATAAATTCACCGTCGGCGAGAATTCTACCAAATAGAGATGCACGAAGTTCACCACCTAAGAAGAAGGGGGTGGAGGGGGCAAACTTATCTCACCTCACGATCGGTTTCCTCGGTCCGCCTTCAATGGGCGTGCCGACCTCGGCCACGACGGCGGCACGGGGACGAGGGCCCTTCTTTGCCGTCTCGTTCTCGGCGGGGCGCGCGAGGGGCGGGCCGGGCTTCCTCCGTCGGGCAAGGTTCACCTTGGAAGGGCGACCGAAGCGACGACGGCGAATGGGGACGAGGGGCGCCGCGGCTTCCTCTCGCGTTCTCGGCGGGGCAGCGGGGGATGGTCGGGCTTCCTCCGTTGGGCGCGTCTTGGTGTGAGGATGGGCACCGTCGGGTGTGGGATTGATGGGGTCGGGGTGGGAGATGGGCGCGGTGGGCGGGGTGGGAGAGATGAGGGGTGTCGGGGTGAGGGTGGCCGGCGTCGTCGGGGTAGGGGATGGGCGGCGGGGGATGATGAGGGATGGGTGGCGGCGGCGGGATGGCGGGGATAGGTGGCGGCGGGCGAATTCGGTGAGACCGGGCGGCGCAAGTTAGACGAGATCCGGCGAGTGGGGAGATAGAGAGAGGGTGGTCGGGGGATTTGGGACCTAGGGTTTCATTTCCATCGCCGCGGGCGCGGCGAGGTCGAGAATTTTCACGGGCGGGGCCAAAATTTCCGCGGCCCATATATTTTTGGCGTCGGATTAAGAGAGACGCTGCGTGGGCTTTAGGGTCGAGACGGAGGGGCGCAAGGTTTAGCGTCGATAGTATATTGTTAAAATAGGATTTCGCATCGAACGTCTCTCTAAGCGGGCTTCAAATCGGACCATCCATCAATAAAGATTTTTAGCGTCGGATGTTACATTGGTGATTCGATGTTGTGGTGTAGTGATGCCCCCTGTTGGTATTTGTTAGCTTACAGAGAATAAGATCCGCAAGCGCCTGCGGATGTCCAGTGAGCATTTCACCCGGGAGGGTTTTAAATATCGAATCCACGAGGAAGACAAGATAAACAATTCATTTGATTAAAGACAAAGATAGAAGACTAATGAGATTTGGTGGTTTAGCATTTACTTAAACAAAGGGTAAGCCAATAATAGATAATAATGATAAGGCATATGAGAGCAATTAGAGGTGCACGTGGTGAGCATAGCATAAGATTAATTCCTAGTAAGATTAGGATTGGATTTATGACAAAGGGGCAGTTCTTAGGTAGCATACAAAGAATCTACAAAATGTTTAGGCAGTATAGCATAAGATCATATATATATCAAAACCATAAATAAGAATGTGCACCCGAAGATTACTTAAGAAAATCGAGGAACGAAACAAGATAATCCCAAGAACCATTATCGACTAGTCTTATACACGGGGGATGGATTGCAAAGGACTCAATAGTCTTTGTCACCACTACGATCTACCACACGACCCGCATATAAGGTGAATCCGCAAGTAAATTATATCTAAGCACCATGCTTACATACTCTCTACTACCTAGCACACAAAATAATATACTAGGAGCTCTACGAATAAGTGCTTTGAATTACCATGAATAATGAACATATCAAATATGCTATGACTAGAATAAAGTGTAAGTAGACTAATTGCATGCATAATAATGAAATAGCACAAAGGTGTATGAGAACAATAATTATATTGATCCATAGTGTAACTTATCGATCCGAACCTGAGCATACACTCTCTCTTCTCTAAACTCGACTTTCTATCTAAACTAGGCTCTAGATTAGAGCTATGAATTAGCTATCCTATCTCTTGGTGTCTCCTCTTCTACTCTGTCTTGGCTTCTTCTTGATCTCCTTCTTGATGATGACTTGAGGCTTGGATCAGATTGATGATGAGACGAGGGGGTGCAGGGCTGTTTATATATGGGTCTTCTTATGTCTCTTCAAACCAAGAAGCGATGTGGTACTAATCTCGTGCTCCCACCGACGCCATCGGATCAAACCGACCATAAACGACCGGATTAGATTGCGTCTTAGAGGCGGTGGAGGAAGGTTCCGGAGACGAGGGTGACTTGGCCACCAAGGCGGGCCGATCGGCCCGATATTTGGGCGATCGGCCCGCAGTGGATCCCACTCACGGGTCCCGCGATCGTCGTGGGCTTCGGAGTCTTCTAGATGATGTTTTCTTCGGTGCCAAGTTTCGTTCACGTCGGCGTGTCCGGAGCCTTCTAGACTTGTTTGAGTTGGATTGCGTTGCGTTACGTCGGTCGTATGCCACGTCATTTCTCGCACATTTTTTTCTTAAGTCCTCAGAAATCACAACTTTACCAAAACTCATGGAAATCATTAGTAGAATCCCCTAATAAGGTTATCTAATTATATTTTAGTCCTTTTCCATGAATTGTTGATGCATAAAAATATGAGTTAGTGAGCATCAACAAACTCCCCAAGCTTACCCTTTGCTAGTCCCTAGCAAAGCTATATGCTATAGTAGGATCGGGAGTTGCTACTACGCTTTCATACCTCGAAATCTTGTGTTTATCGAAAATAAATTCTCCTCTTAACCGATTGCTCTCTCATGCCTGTTTACCATGGGGCGTAGCCTTTTCACGAAATCATAAGCAAGATAAAACAATCAAGTTAAGTACCATGTCTCAAACTCTTTGATCAACTATCATCCTCGGGGTTTTGCAATATTTTTCAAAAGAAAACTTCGAGAGATCCTATGTATGACCCTCTTAAGTAGATGGTATTTAGTGGAGTTACATGTGGTGGAATATACATAGTGGGATGATAGTGGCGAATGGATGAGGATGAAAGGTAGTAAATAGCCTTAGCCTTTTCTAGTATATTTTTTTTTTTTCAAGCATCTTGGACTATATCTCTCTTTCTAAAAATTGCTAAGACTGGCTGTCCATTCTTGGAGAGGTGGGCTTTGCCCCTACTTTGTCCATTTTTCTCTCTCCTTAGAGATGTGGGCCCTACTCACCCCCTCGGACACGTGTCCATTATTCATCTCTAAATATATTTTTATTATTTAGGGAGGTAGGCCCTTCTCGCCTAGTATGACTTTTTGTCCGTTACTCTCCCTCTCTTGTCTCACTTTTCTCTCAAATATTTATTTTTCTTTTCTTTCCTTTCTTTTTCTTTTTTTTTTTTTTCGAATGTAGCCCGAGAATCTAATTGGCATAAAAACGTTGAGAGAGACATATCCAAAATTGCTAGAATTTATTTTTATAATATGGCTAGTGGCTTGATGGAGTATGGGGATGCGTATTTCGGTTAGAAGCGTATTTAGTGGAGTGGGATGATCTTGATGACGAACTCTTAAGGGCCATAGCTAAGGAACTCATCATGTAATTTTATAATTTTCAAAGATAAAAACCGGGGATCAAGTATCTCTAAGAATATGATAAACAGTAGCTCAACTTTTCATGCACTTTTATCTTTCAATGCTAAGACTTAGATTAAGCATGTGCTTCCCACAGTGTTGGGTTTAGAGCAAATTAAGCATTTAAAGCTTTGGGAGAATCTAAGTCCAAAGTGTAAGTACTTTTAAGAGGAATTAAGGTAGAGCAACTATTCATCATTTCCAAGCATATGTCATCAAGGTCATAATTAAAGAAAAGAGAGCTAACTCATAAGCTTCTAATATTTATTGGACTCTTAACGCTAATACTTTTATTTAAGACTCATTACTCTAAGCAAATATACTAACTAGCTAATATTTAAAATAGATAGGATAATACTTATCGTAATAACGAGGGTGCTCTCCCCAAGCCGGATCTTGAAGTAGTCTTTTTATTCGTCCTTGGAACTTGTTCATTTCGGGTTTTTCCTTAAATGTTCTCCCTGCAAATATTAATTTCGCACATACCCGAAGGAACAAATTCTAGGATTATGTTGTGAGCCTTCATGTGCTCACTTCTTTTGGATTTTTAGAAAAACGTGTGGACCTTCATGTGCCCACATATTTTTGAGAATTTTTCTATGCAATAGGGATGCTAATGTAAAAACATATGAGTGCAATATTTTTGTATTTTTATTTTTATGCCACCACAAAGAAGGGGTGCTTGCATGGGGCTTTTAAGGAACTAATGCAAATGCAAAGAAACATAATTTTGTGATTTTCTAATGCAGGTTTTTAGAAAAGTAAATATGCTTAAAGGGAAACATGCTAATTGAAATATGCTATGCGAGAAAATTTAAATATGCGTATAAATACCGAAGTTACCTCTCGGCGAGTTTCGAAAGTACTTACTCTTGCGGCGTGTTGTCATCTATGGAATCTCGTCGATGTCGGTGGTTCAGTGCGGTACCTTTGATGATCTCGATGAATGGCATAGATGAGGTAGCCGACGGTGTCCGATCAATCGCTGATGCGGGTGGTGGTAGGTCTTCCAAAGGTGTACTCTTGTTGTCTCCCTTGGTAGGTGTGTCTTCTTTCTTCCTCCAAGCTTGTTTCTTCGGTGGAGACCTTTCGGAGTGGCCGGTTCGGCGTGCTTGGTTGGTGGGAGCTGGGTGGACTTTTCTTAAATCTTATTAATGTCTTCCTTGTCCGTCACTCCAGTATCCAACTTGTGATTTCTCCGCGTCTTGTTCTTCTTAGGCTTGCTTCTTGGGTGCTTCGCCCGATCTTGAAGTTGCGTCTCTTGGGGTTGTGATCCCGAGGATGGCATCACCCATGTTCCTTGCTTATTGTGCATGTAGTAGGCGGGACATTAATCGGCGCAAAGTGTGTCCTCCTCGCTCACAAAGTCAAGGTAGAGATCAAGTGTATGGGCTCACGGGGTGGGAAAACACCAACAGAACCAAAATTGTATTCATTCTACTCTAACCTTGAGCACATATAACCATGGTAGCATAATGTGTTTCATCTATTTGTGACAAAGGTGATAAGACCGGGCATCGACGGGTATGAATGTGGCATTTATAACATCGCAAACTAAAGTAGAGAAAACTAGAGAGATTGAGGGGTAAGAACAACTAAGAGCTAACATGTTGAGCTATTCGATTAATCTAAGTAAAGTTGTGAGCTAACATATTTAACTCCTTAGTAAGCATGCCATGATTAGAGTAAAAAGCTTTATTGATTAGGACACTTACCTTAAGATGTTACCTTTATTGTAGAATCATGGCAAAGATTGTAACACCTCATGGTGGTTCTCTCGTAGGTAGTTGAGTGTCTTGTCCTCTCTTCATTTTTCTGTGTCGGAACGGTGAGAGTCTGAGAGGAGGGAGAGCCTTGTCGGATCATCTTCTAGCGGAATTAGTCTTCCTCCCCAAGCTCAAACTCGCGGTCATTCGGGCGCTTAAAGTCGGGGTTGACTGCTCATCATCTCCTTGAGTGTGTTATGACCGTCGGTCTTTGATGGAATCTTATTGTGTTCGCCCTCTCCCTTGTACCAATCCATTTTCTTTTCTTCTTCTTTTAATCGGCCCGAGGGATGAGGATGCCGACAGCCAATTGATCCTCCTTTGTCAATTCTTCTTCATCTTCCTTTACTTCTGGTTGACGAAAGGATGTTCGTTTGAGATGTAAACTTGGAGTCCCTCCTTGATTAGCTTTGTCTTCTAACGACGTGGTGTGGAGTGTTCTTCTTGATGGTGTGTAGCACACTCGTCGCCTTGATGATCAAGGGAGAAACCGCATTGGTGACATCCTTGTCCTCCATGGTCTCGTGGGGGCATTATTGTGACTTCTCTTTGTATTGGCCCGTCATTGATTGGAGTGCGTTCCTACCGGTGTATTTCTTGTGTGGGTGATGAGAGCAAGCAAGATGATGTAAGTTGACGTTGATCCTTCTTCTCATCAGCCTCCTGGCTTGGTACTCCTCCTGTTTTGTAGTGGAAGTGGTAGTGAGGTAGGTCCATGAACGTGGCCACCACGGGTTTTTCCTCCAATGCATTAGTGGACATATACCCGAAGGATAGCAATGATATTGAAAAAAGGGGTATTGTCCATATGATTTATTTGTGCTAACATAATGATGGTTCTTTTAAAAACTTAGCACGATTATATATATTTGTTTTTGTTTTATTATTATTATTATGAAGCGGTTGCACTTAAAGCGTGGCTAAGGCAAAGGTAATTTGCGACAAAAGACAAATTGAGTATTTAGGCACTTACAGTTTGTCCTCTCATAAGGAGTGAGTTGAGTCTTCTTTTGCGCAGAGTTGTTGGAGTTTGTCACATACCTTGCGTAAGCTAATTTCTTTTCCCAAATTGGATTTGATAATTTTTCTCAGGGGGTTAGTCTAACAAAGATAACCGAATCTACTAAAGTATACTATCAGTCCAAAAATCAACCTAGACATAATGTCCAACTCAATTTAAGAAGGCAATTTAATCTAAACACCACGTTTAATTTTAAAAACCTTTAGAAATAAAAACAACACACCTTGCGGTTTCAGGAATCAAACTAAACACCATGTTTAACTTGAGCCATGAAATTAAACTAAGCATCATGTCTAAGGTGTATGAAGATATTTCAAAACTTAAGCATACTATAGTAAAATGAGGTAGCATAAAAGTTTTATAGAGATGAAGGGGTATGATCATGGTGAGACTAATATAATTATTCAAAAAAGTTTAAAAACCTTCTCACGTTCGATCATACTTACCTTTACTCACAAATAGAATTTGTGAGTTGTGCAACTTCTTTATTCGTCACTTGAATTCTTGTGACGTCGACTTGGGCAGGGTTCCAATGTTTAATGGTTCATGAAGTTCAGGTACAATGGATTCTCTTACCGTAGGTCGCTTCGGAAATATTAATCAATTACCCCGCATAAGATAGACTAATAGACAATACACGGGTAATTCGTTTTAGCAGAGGTGCTAAGTAGCAAATCCACACTTAGTATTCATCTATCAATAATCAAAAAGAGCAACTATCAAAAAAAATCTTCCCCTAAGAACGGCGCGAAAATGCTTGTTGGTATTTGTTAGCTTACGAGAGAATAAGATCCGCAAGCGCCGCACGGATGTCCAAAGGAGCATTTCACCCGGGGAGGGTTTTAAATATCGAATCCACGAGGAAGACAAGATAAACAATTCATTTGATTAAAGACAAAGATAGAAGACTAATGAGATTTGGTGGTTTAGCATTTACTTAAACAGGGGTAAGCCAATAATAGATAATAATGATAAGGCATATGAGAGGTAGAGGTGCACGTGGTGAGCATAGCATAAGATTAATTCCTAGTAAGATTAGGATTGGATTTATGATAAAGGGACAGTTCTTAGGTAGCATACAAAGAATCTACAAAATGTTTAGACAGGCATAGCATAAGATCATATATATATCAAAACCATAAATAAGAATGTGCACCCAAGATTACTTAAGAAAATCGGGAACGAAACAAGATAATCCCAAGAACCATTATCGACTAGTCTTATACACGGGGATGGATTGCAAAGGACTCAATAGTGCTTTGTCACCACTACGATCTACCACACGACCCGGCATATAAGGTGAATCCGCAAGTAAATTATATCTAAGCACCATGCTTACATACTCTCTACTACCTAGCACACAGCTGTAATATACTAGGAGCTCTACGAATAAGTGCTTTGAATTACCATGAATAATGAACATATCAAATATGCTATGACTAGAATAAAGTGTAAGTAGACTAATTGCATGCATAATAATGAAATAGCACAAAGGTGTATGAGAACAATAATTATATTGATCCATAGTGTAACTATATCGATCCGTAACCGGAGCATACACTCTCTCTTCTCTAAACTCGACTTTCTATCTAAACTAGGCTCTAGATTAGAGCTATGAATTAGCTATCCTATCTCTTGGTGTCTCCTCTTCTACTCCTGTCTTGGCTTCTTCTTGATCTCCTTCTTGATGATGACTTGAGGCTTGGTCAGTTGATGATGAGACGGGGGTCCGGGGGGCTGTTTATATATGGGTCTTCTTATGTCTCTTCAAACCGAAGCGATGTGGTACTAATCTCGTGCTCCCACCGACGCCATCGGATCAAACCGACCATAAACGACCGGATTAGATTGCGTCTTAGAGGCGGTGGAGGAAGGTTCCGGAGACGAGGGGGTGACTTGGCCACCAAGGCGGGCCGATCGGCCCGATATTTGGGCGATCGCCCCGAAGTGGATCCCACTGGGTCCCGCGATGCGTCGTGGCTTCCGGAGTCTTCTAGATGATGTTTTCTTCGATTGCCAAGTTTCGTTCACGTCGGCAAAGAATCCGGAGCCTTCTAGACTTGTTTCGAGTTGGATTGCGTTGCGTTACGCCGGGCCGTATGCCACGCCATTTCGGCCATTTTTACGTAAGTCCCTCAGAAATCACAACTTTACCAAAACTCATAGAAATCATTAGTAGAATCCCCTAATAAGGTTATCTAATTATATTTTAGTCCTTTTCCATGAATTGTTGATGCATAAAAATATGAGTTAGTGAGCATCAACATGCCCCTTATCTTCTCCGATGAGCGCGCGACAACGAGAGAAGGAAACTAGAAGAAGCACACGAATGAAAGATATAATGACGCGTGACAAGGGGATAAGCTCATACGAGTCATACCTCATATTTGGAGGGACAACATATTGAGATAATATTCTCTCTTGGGAGCGGTTCCATACTACCTATCTCTCAACCAAACACCATGATGAAGTAAGATATCTAAGATCGCCCCTCGCCCCACCCCTCAACTAAATACAACCTAAATTAGGTCCTTGTATCATGTTAAGAATCCTACCATAAAAGCTCTAGGAAACAAAATCCCAAAGTAATGCTTCTCGTAACATGAAACCTTACTTCTTCACCTTATCGCTTCAATTTATATGATTTAACACCATAAAGTTTATTTTGCTCTTTGTATCTTGTAAGGTCTTGTTTGGATGTAAATCTAAAAAAAAAAAGGTCTTGTTTGGATGTTTGGATGTAGTGGTATTGAGACTAATCCACATGTGTTGAGGTGGATTGAAGTGTAATTTAATTCAAACTTCAGTCAAATCCTCCCCCCGACAAATGTGGATTCATACGAATACGACTACATCCAAACAAGGCCTAAAGGGGACGGGTTCCCAACAAGGATAAAAATTCTCCACGTGTGGGGATGGGGATGGGAGGAAAACCTCCTTTTATTTTCTCTTGCTCTAGTTTTGAATTCTTTTTCTTATTCCCATTTCCCCTCTCTCTTTCTATTATTCTTCTCTTTTCTTTCTTTGCCCTTAGCTTAATTTAAACTATAAGCATACCCCACGCGTTATTGTGGGAATTACAGATTTATAATAAAATTGGGCTACATATAATTACTTATATAATGAGATAAACTACTATTATAAATTAATGTTGGTGGATGATGTGGAACACTGATGTGGATAACTAAATACAAGTTTCTCAATGATTTGTCTCATGGACATGGATATCATAAATGCATGTGCTAATGAGTTGTGATAATTAAATGTGCTAGTGCACTATTATGGTGTACAACTTGAATACGAAAAATTAGAATGTCATTAGGGCACTCACAATGCTAGAAACTATCATGGTTCTATAATTTTGGACATTGTGTCAAGAAACTAACTTCCACAATGCAATTTTCTATCATGATGTCACATGGTCCACTTATCACTCTCACAGATTGTCTTGGTTTGTGTGAAGACTTGGTTTCTTAGTTAGACTTGGTTTCTTGTGTTTTTCCTCTCTCTCTTCAATAAATACAAATACCACATCATCAAAAAACAATAAATAGAGGGGTAATAAATGAGGATAAAAACTATGGTAGAGTCTGCATTTGTGAGTGCTCTTAGTGAGATATATACTCTCTCCTGGGATGGTATTAGAAGTCGTTTTGGACAAGGTTTGGGTCAAACATCGAGAATATAAATCATCAATAACTTTTAGGTTGTTGAGTTTGTAAATGTAAAAATTATATGAGTAGATTTGTCTTGAAAAATACTTTGATAAAAGTATACATATATCACATCTCCATAAATATTTTTATACTAATAAGAGGTCAAAGTTGTGTTTTGGAGACCGTGTTGTTTGTCCTAAACGACTTCTAATACCATCCCGGAGGGAGTATATGATTATAAGGTATATACATATATAGGTTAGGTGGAGCCTCCCCCTCCTGGCTAGCTTCATCAAGAAAGCATAAAGCTGCAAGTTTGGAAAAAAAAAATGAAAAACGAAATGGCCATCAAGCCACCAAGAAGGAACTAAAACTTCACTTGTATCAGAGTAGTGATCAGTGTGTGCTGACGAGCCAAGACACCTTTACTGCTGTCTCGCAGTACTGTACTGTTACCTAGCACATCCCATCAATTGGTATGCATACAGGAGCATATAGGACATCGCATGAATCAATTATTACTACTCCCGTTCTAAAAAGAAAATTTATTTCTAGATTTCAGATTGGCTAAACTTTCTTAAGTTGATATATTTTTATTATATTTATATAAAAATATCAACATCTATATCTCTAAATACTTTTGTATATAAAAATATATTTTGTAATAATCTAATGATACTTATTTAATATACAAAATAGTAATATTTTTTTCACATATAGAGGTGGTTAAAGTTGAAGAGGGTGTACTACCGTACTATACTACTCCTCGATATAATGCAAATATTGGTTGCTTGCTAGCAAAAGTAGTTTACATTTAACCAAGTTTCAAATAGATAATAGTAGTTAATCTAATAGTATCTATTCGATGTTATAAATAGTGATAGTTTTTTTTATCTATAATCGATCAAAATAAAAAATATATACGTGACACTGTACTGCTAAAATTGAATTCTTTTTGGATAGAGGGAGTACTAGTTAACGTAGGCAATAATGCGAGATTCCATCTGAATTGCCCATAAGCTTCTGAATTATGAGCATGTACATCTTTGATCAGTTCAAAGTGCGCTGACATGTTTTGGTCACCGGCGTTCATATAGCTTAAAAGTATTATACGTACACTACTCATCAACTTCCAATCTTCAATGCTGGTATTAATTTAGTTAGCCAATGTTGCACATATAGGCATAATGCTCGACCACGACACACCGTCTAACATACAAACATGCATGCTCATATGACTACTGAACGTCTGAACCCAGGAGTCGATCGAAGAAGACGAAAGTTTGATAGAGAATTAAGGGCAGAAGAAGTGCAGAGGCAGAAGAAGGATGGGCATGCATGCATTGTACACGGGCTTTTCTTTGACCTGACCGCATGCAGATGCAGGGCGTAAAGGCGAAAGCGACCTATCAGTGCTGCTACGAACGGCCTCTGATTTGTTGCCTCGACAGGCTGCTGGCTGCTGCAGGCCAGATGGACAAGCACGTGCAATCAATATTTGAGTCACGTATAAAAATTATACTTAATTATCATGCACAGAGACATGAAAAATCATAAAACCTAACCCCTTTAAATCCATTCACCGCTCTACAAATCGCCATCTGAACGTGTCCTCACACTTTAAGCTTAACGTCTCGATTCTTTAATCGTTGTGTTCCTGAATAGCGCGCGAGTAGCATCACTATAGTATTGTGTCAACGTACGTAGGGAAAATGGACAAATTTGTGTCGAAGAACGAGATTCAAAAATCACAAAAACGTACAATGATTTTGATATATCATATGCATCTGGACCGTTGATTCTCTCCAATGCTTATGCGCGCGTGAGATACTGGCAAGCTGTGTAAGTGGTTTCTGTTTGAGAAGCTGGTCACGCATGCAGAAGACTACACATGACCAATATCAAGATAGAAGTGGCATGGGGTAGCATGCTTGAGATTAGCAACTCTGGCATTATAGTGGTGGTTACAAACAGTGGCAGATCTAGATTTTTACTCAAGGTCGGGTATGCCGGCTAAAATTTTTCATATACAATTTGGTAAAACCATTTGCCAATTCGGTAAGAATTATAAAAATTATAACATAAAATTCGATATGTATATACTAAATAATGCAAGAAGTCTTCAGCTCATTTAATTGAAACTATCTGTAAATGACAATATAAATAGTTAAAACAATATGTTGTTCACACTCTAGAGATAGAACTCAATGATATTAACAATGAAAACTAATAGGACTAAAAAGAGTAGAGAGCGAAGGTTGAACCTCATCTCGATGGCCTAAACAATCGTGCAAAATTATCAATTTGAGACTGCAGGTAAGATTTAATTGTGGAGTCGTTGATGTCTCCGAATCTTCAATACCCGACAAGGCCACAATGTCTTTCGATCGATGATTGAACGAGATCACGAGGCCACAAACCCACAAGGCTGGACGGTAACTGATAGGCATTTTTCCCATCAATGAAGGGAGGCCACCACGATACGATTGCGAATGGCTAGAAGCCAAGACGCCGCAAGGCAAGATGCGGCGAGAACCCTCATTAGAACACCCAATTGATATGTGGTCGCATCAAGTATAGCCCCTCCCCCACCTCGAAAGGTCGTCGAGGTTGCATATAGTAGCCGACAACTGCATTGTTGGACTAATTTTTTATTACCTACATACAAATACATACAAGTTATGCAGGGTATGTCGATGCATACCTGGCATACCCTATAGATCTGTCACTGGTCACAAAGGATGCATGGTTCAAAAAGGTTTGAGAGGTGCCAATGCATGTTGGTATGGTGATGAGGGCGGCAGCTAATGGTTGCTTGATGTTGAAGTGGTGCCAAATCCAATGGATTCCCCGCCTTCCCCACACATAAGTGGGTCTCTACTAGGCTTTCTTCTGGACTGATCCTGATGTATTGATCGCTTGGTACATCGTAGTCATTCTCTCGATGGTAGAGGACCTCACAAGATTATAGGCCCTTAGCTAGACTACAAATTTTTGGGTGCGAGGACCGATAGCTTGGAGGTATGCAAAGACAGGCTGAGTAACATGAATATTTTAAGAAGAAAAGCCATGCCCCTGGACTCCTACACTTGTGCCTTCTGCAATAGTCTGGCTGAAGAAACTGTCGATCATCTTTTTGTTGGGTGTTCGTTTGCTGCAACATGCCGGAATGAGATGCGGATTGAGATCTCCCCAATAATGCCTTTGCTGAAGTGGTTAATCATATTAAAGTCCAGATTAACAACCCCTTTTTCATTGAAACAACCATTCTAATGTGCTGGGGCATATGGAGGGAAAGAAATGACTTAATCTTTAATGGAATTTAGTGGAGTGTGCAAATCTGCAAAAGATTCTTCATGACAGAGTTATCTTTATTGAGATACAGGTCAGAGGTAAGCAATAACAACAATTTTTAGAATGGATTCAGAGTCTAGAATAATGTGTCAGTTGGCACTCATTTTCTTTTATTTCCTTCTTTGTCTCTTGAGGGATATTTTTTGGTCTTAGGTTTTTCCCATCTCTTTAGCTTTTTTTTTTTGCTCTTTTTTTTTAGTGCCCTGTTATAACTTGCTTTTTTTTTTAAATTCAATAAATCATTGTAGGGACTTCGGTTCAGTAAAAAAAAAGCCTTCTCCATCGAAACTAGGAGTTGCGGCAAAGCTATGTGTCACATTACATCGGGCGGAGGGGCCATGGGCCTCACCCGCGCACGCCAGGGCAGCAGCTCGGGTGACTGGCCGCCGCCAACCGCAGCCGTTAAGGCATCATCTTCGCCATCAAGTTATCTTAGGCAACAATTATTTAAGAATAAAATAGATTTACTTCATATGCAAGGCTATATTATTTAGGAATAGGATCGATTTTGCTTAGTGTGCAAGTCTTCCCCGACTATAAATACAAAAGACACATGTCGGTTGGAATTAATTAAGAAAATAATTAATTAAAAGGGTAACACTCAAAGCTCGATTTTCTGCTACCTAAACCCTAGCCGCCGCAAGACTCGCACGCCGCCACCACCTGCCGCCGCGGCGCCAAATACACGCCGCTGCCTACCACCGCCTCCCGCCCGGTAGCCGCATACAGTCGCCGGAATCCGTCCCGACTGCTTTTGTAGAGGCACCAAAATTCTCCGGTGACCCCATCGTGCATAGGCAATCGAGAGCTAGCTAACATGAGGAGAACGCGGAGCAGACATGTCGCATCGTCCTACATATATAGGCCTTGTTTAGATGGCAAATATTTAGAACCGAATGTCGCATCGCATTAATCGTAAAGACGTTTCGCTTGTTAGTGGTAAATATCATCCTACCATGAAGTAACTAGGCTCAAAAGAATCGCCTCGCAATGTATATTTAAACTGTGTAATTAGTTATTTTTTTTTATCTATATTTAATACTCCAAACATATGTCTTTTGGTGTATTTAATGTGATGTGATGGAGAGAAAGTGTGAAAAAGGTTAGAAATTTTAGCCATCTAAACAAGGCCATAAGCACGCGCGCACTCCAAGAACGGGACGATATCGAATCTGCCAGAGCTTGGACGCGCGCTAGCTAGCTGTTGTTGCCGAGAGCTTCTTGGACATGCATGCGTGCGTGTGGTCTACCACACCACATGCGGCAATGCAAGAGATAGAATCAGGGCCGGCCGGCCGGAGACACGCGCGCGCTTCTTTACTTGTGGTTGGGTGATTGAAATAAAGGTTGGTGCACGATCAGTCTAGTCAACTATTTCGAGCGACATGCGAGGGTCCAAGCAAGGGTGTGCATTGTACGCGTGCACCGGAACAACACACGTACGACGACATCAATGGCGACCAACAACATATATTGGCGGGGCTCGTATTCAAAACAGAGTGTCCCCATACACTACAACTCGTGGTGCAGGAGCACTATATATATGGGCGGAGGATAGGATTTTTTTTACCACTCGTGTCGCCCAGGAATAGAGACATGCATGCTACACGTATGTTCATAGTCATAGCTGCGTACTAGGTACAGTATGTATCGTGCATGCACAGTACGTACTGTCCAGATTGATTGGCCAACGCACGCACCTGTCTCTCGTGCCGCCCCTGGCCCTGCCCTGCATGCATGATTTGTAGTACGTCGTACATACATTGTATAGTAGTAGTACATGCTGTTTTTGTTGGATGGGTGCGTGTTCTATGTATATATATATATATACATACATACACTTGTAATATGGCAGTAATGGTTTTTTAGGATGGGTGTGGCCACGCGGGAGGAAACAAAAGATGCTCTGAGAAACAGGTGCAGTATTTTCCTTGCAGCAGGAGACAAAAGTATGTAGTACCACCACCAACATATCCCCTTCTCGTGCAAGCAAGGGGAGCTGGGAGCCAGCACTTTATCTTCAGATTCTCTCTACACAGCCAGACGTACACTACACTGTGACGTACACTGCCCAGACAGGAGAGAGAGAGAGAGAGAGAGGCAGCAACACTTGTGGTCACATCAGTGCACTTCCTAAAACTAACAGGATCATGCAAGCATAAGCCTTCCCCCAGCTTTATATCACGTCTTGAAGGACTTGTCTTTATATGCTCTCTTTTGATTCTAGTACTCTGTATATCCTTTCCTCCGAGAACATAGAATATAATGCATGTCCTGTTAGACAACAGGAAACATTGAAGAAACTTACTACGAATGAGTACAATCCATCCATATTGTACCATCCAATCTCCTACAACAGCCGACAATTTTTACGGCTAGGTTTAGATGGCTAAAATTTCTAACTCTTTTTCCACTCTCTCTCCATCATATCACATTAAATACACCAAAAGACATATATTTAGAGTATAAAATGTAGGTAAAAAAATAACTAATTACACAGTTTAGATGTACATTGCGAGACGATTCTTTTGAGTCTAGTTACTCTATGGTAGGATAATATTTACCATAAACAAACGAAACGTGCTACAAAGTGTCCACATTCTAACTTTTTCACATTGAGTTAGAAATTTTTGCCAACTAAACAAGGCCTAAGTAAATTGCAATGATCTACTTTTTGTTCCAAATTATAAGTTGTTTGAACTTTTTCAGTACATCCATTGTGCTCTACATCTAAATATAATAATATCTTAAATACATAGCAAAATAAATGAAACAAAAAGTCAAAGAAACTTATAATTTGTAACGGAGGAAATAACACATCCATTAGAGTAAATAAAATGAAAAAAATACTTAAACTAAAAAAAAAAAGAGCGGGACATAGAAACAAAAAATAGCTAGCCCCCATGACACAGAAGAAGAAGCTAAGAAGAAGGAGGAGGAGGAGGAGAGAAGAAGAAACAATTTCTAGTGCGATCTTTGCTTGCATTGTATTTATTCTAGCTAATACATCAATTAGAATAAATAAATAAAACGAAAGAAGAAACTACTAAAAAGAGGGGGGCACAAAAACAAGAGTGTAGCCCTCATCTTATCCTTTTCTACCTCTTTCCATCTTAATTAATGCAATGGCTATTGTCCTAGAGATCGATCGAATGTGTGTCGCGTGCATATCTGCATGCTTGCGTTTGCCGATAGTAGATGCGAGCTAAACAATGTCACCAACCACTCTCGTCTTGCTCAAACGGACTCCCTGCAGAAGTAGCAACACCATTAGTGGCACCCCAATCTAGCATGTTGAATAATGGATCGGCGCCCAAGCTCTTGTTGGGCACCATTTCCTTCTCATTTCCAGGATCACCACCTGCGAAGATGAGGCTCATGGGATCCGATTCCAGCTCGGCGAGGTCAGCGAAGAAGTCATCGGCGTGGTGGCTGCCGCTGGCCTCCGGTATCATTGGCCTGTAGTAGCTCTGGCTGAACATCTGCTGCATGAGATCACCGTGATCCAGCAAGACAGAGGCGTCGTGGTCTATCCCCTTCTCCATCTCGGACCCCACCATTGCCTCCTCTTTCACAGCCATCATCGTCGCCGGAGGAGTGCTGTTGCTGGTGGTGCTCGTGGTCGCTGTGGTGGTGGTGCTGGTGGCTGCGGTCGCGGTGGTGGCGCAGCTAGTAGTAGGGACTGCCGGCGAGGCCTGATGATGCTCCGGTTCGGCTTTAAGGTTTGGCTTCTGCTGGTTGTGCGAGGGGTTGTTCTTGCTGTTCTTGGCGTGGTGAGAACGTGTTGAGCCGGCCAGCGCGTTGCGCTGCGTCGGCCAAGGGTGGTTGTGCTCCGAGTTGTAGGTGATGACGAGCAGGCTTGGGTCGGTCCGGCTGCGCTCCACCTGCTTCCGTGCCGGGCATCCTTTAGAGCTGCTGCATCTGTAGTACCCTCTGAACAAATGCACATTTCTATTTCAGAACTCAACAAGTAGTGCATATATTAAGTGGCATGAAGTTAGTTGTTAGACCACAGCAAAAATTGCTGCTTCTTAAACTTATGTCACAAGAAATTAGAGCTTTGTACCATATATATATGGACAAATAGTTTGCCATTGTCAACAATTTTTTTACTTACTTCACAAAAATTTTAGAATAAATATAAACAGCTAGAACAACCTCAAAACGTTTTTGTAGAGTTATTGGCGTATTTTTCTTATAGGTAGACCATATTTCTGACTACAAAAAATATATTTTGACAGAATGTCGGTGATATTTATGTGCATGGATCTGAGACTGCTATCCATGCATGTAAAAATCGCAAAGTAAGAAAACTACTGAAGAATCATCAAGAAGTGAAGGAACCATATATAATGCTCAACCAAAAAATATAATAGACTAACAATGTTTTATAGAAAATTTGAACTGAATTTGTTGGTGCCATGTGCCTGACAATGAAAAGCATTATCACTGAATAAGAAAGTTTTTGTAAAAAGTCAACATAGTTTTAAGTTCTGTGCGGTTACATATATATACTTTTACAGAACATGGCAAATTTGCACACAAAATCTGGTACAATTATCAATTTGTTCTTTTGAACAAATGGGCACGAGATTGTGCGCCATTTCAATTAACATAGATGGAATCAAATACAAGTAGACGGCCTTGCGCTGGCACCTTATTATATGAACCAAATCGAAATGCAAAACAATTTTCAATTGTGCACGAAGCAAGTTTAACTTTTCTTCACACATTTTTCTTAAGCACTGGTTATCTGTTTTTAACATCTAGTGATGTTTTTTATGGCAATCCCTATTGAATCAACTCAATATTTTTTGAAGTGTATAGCGTTGTGGACATTGAAAATTCCATGATATGGTTCAAAGGAGGACAAGGTAATAAAGGCAGCTCTGAGTTCTTGAACTTCACAATCGTTAGTAAGAAATTCCATGATAGAGTTCAATTAAATGCTGCACTTCTTGCCAATTGCAACTTATATATATAGTTCAGCTTCAGCTCCTAGCTTGTACCTTAGCATGTGAGCTTCTACAACTAACCAGCAATGCAAGCAAGTAGTAGAATATATAGTACTAGGTTAAAATATAGGAATCCGTGTGTCTTCTCCTCTCTTGATTGAGGAGATGATACCGGATCAATAGGCCCGAGTACTTTGAGCAAATATATAATATATAATGTTCTTATGATTATCATTACATGACCACCATAATTATTTATGCACATATATAGTATGCCTATATTCAAATGTATACATGAATATATTCAAAAAAATGCATACATGAACTAGAAGAGAGGTCAGTCGTGGCAATACCTTGGGTAGGGTGATCCTTTGATAGGCTTCTGTCCATACTTCCTCCAAGCCCAGAGATCAGAAGGAACAACCTCCCCTGTGGTCCTTCCTGCCGCGGATGCTGCAGGTGCTGGGATGCAGACCACCTTCCTTGCCTGGTTCTTCCTGCATATCTCAAACACAAATTAATTTTGAGATCACATCAAACACCAATAATAAGTAACTAGTACTAGAGAGACCATATCAGAGATGATTAATATCAATTTAATTTTTGAGTAATCACATTGTTACATATATGCGTCAATGATATGATCTCAAAAAATATGCATGCGAAAAATGATAAAAAACTAGGGTTTGCAAGGAAGCAAGTTGAGCTCAAAGAAAATAGGCCAAGTTGCTCTGGCACAATACTAATAAATAGTAATTAACTTAGCTGAAATTCTAGTAGCTATAGCTAGTCTAGTTGTTTTTCCAACCGAGTAGATTATATGCTAGTTAGCTAGTGTATTTGTTTCTTCACCAAGCTAGCTACTTTTTTTGTTCATCTAGATTCTAGAACATTTGATCTTGCCATTTTTAATTTGTTAAAAATTGGCTGTCGATGTTTTATTCTCTTTAACTTTCTTGGAAGATGCAGAATGACGAAAAGAACAGGCGGGGAGAAGGAAAAAGACACCGCTTTCCCTGAATTACAAATCTCGAGCTGTGAGTCACTCTAGCGCAAGAAAATCCATGCAAAATTCAGAAACGCCGCGGAAAGGAAATCAAGGAAGGGATTGCTTCACGAATGACAATGGTAAAAAAACTGCCTAGATCTGGCAGCGATCGCGCGTGGTGCTGAATACCTGCGCTTGATCCCGCCGCCATGCGGCGACGGCATCTGCATCCCGGCAATAGCGTCGAACGCACAGGCCGGCCCAACCGCCAGCCCGGGCATCATCGTTGGCACGCCGATCTTCACGGCGTCGCCGCCCATCATCGCCACCGGCGGGTACGGCCGTATCTCCCTCGGCGACAGCGCCGGCATCTGCACCACTCCGCCTCCGCCGGTATCCACCAGTACGCCTCTTCTGGCGCCACCGACAGCAGCAGGCACCTCGAAGTCGAAGAAGTCGGCAGGGCCGTGGCCGCCGCCGCGGGAGGGAGGAGGAGGAGGCGCGGAAGTCGCTGGCGAACGGGTCCGGGAGGCCGGCGAAGGCGTCCGCGAAGCCGCCGTCGCCGCTCGGCCCCGCGGCGCCGCCATCCGACGACGACGGCTGCGGTGGCGGGAAGAGGCCGGGCCCAGCTGCTGGTGGCTCGGCCGGGAACTGCCACCCCGTGGCCGTGGAAGAGAGCTCTGCGGTACCTGCCTGCTGATGCATCGCGCCGCCGGCTCGGACGACGTCCGTGAGGTCACCGGCCTGGTGCTGGTGCTGGTCGCCCTCCATCCTTTGCAGGAAGTAGTCACACATGACTAGCTATAGCTCTAGTCTTAAGCTCTTTTGTTCTTGGCAATTCGCAAGAGCCGAAGGAAGGAAGCAAACTAATTTAGGGTTATATAGGAGAAGAAAGTGGAGCGAGGGTTGAGAGAGCTTGGTCTCTTGCGAGGGTTTCTGAAGCTCGATCGGCTGAATTCGCTCGATCCAGGCTTGTTTGCTTGTGAGCGTGAGAGAAAGAAGGGCGAGGGGAAGCGGATGATATGAGCGGTGGGCTAGCTGTGCAATCAAACTGTCTTTTCTTTACCAGGACACGAGAGAGAGAGAGAGAGAGGGAAGGGCCAGGCCGGGGAGGGGAGGGGAGGGGCAGGCATGGCAGGGCACAGTAATAAGGGCTGGCTCAGCTCAGCTCGGAGCGGACAAAATAGTGGCAGAGGGAGGAGAGAGGGAACTGGGAGTGCTAGTGCTCTTTTTCCTGATGGGAAAGAATCCATGCTCGCTGACTTCATTTCCCGGACTGCTAGTGTTCTCGATGCGCGGGATCAGTAAAAGCAGAGACGATAGAAATGTGGCGTTGCCGGTAAAAATTTGGGAGGAAGGAGGCCGGCCGGAACGATCACACCGGTCGGGTCAGACGGGTCGTGGATGGACGCTTGCCCTTAGCGCTGGCAACATGCATGGCAGAGCGAGCGGCCTGCCGGTACCGGCCGGCCGGCTGCCGCGGCAGGCAGCAAGCAAGTCCAAGAGCGCAAGCCATATGGTATGGCGACGCAGTACCTGCTAGACCTGCTAGCAGTCCGTGTGCCTGTCGGTACCGTACGTGCAGGATCTCTAGCTAATTTGGGCTCACAGTAATAAATCACGCTTTGCTTATACATCATATCAGTAGCAATGGCAGTGATGGAACGTTATATAAGAATTTGATTGATTGAGCTAGTGATCGATGCATGCTAGCTTCTTGATGAATGGTCTGAACAACAAAGCCGCTGATGCTTGAGCAACCAGCTAGCGCTCAGGTCTGGCTCGCAGAGATCGAATAATGCGCGCCGACGCCATGCTTTCTGAAGGCGTCGTGTGGCGCATGTAAACGATAACATGCTTAATTAGCTTCGATTAAACAATTAGGCTCGATCAATGTTATCTCGTTCCCCGGCCGGAACCCGGTACTATTCAATGCGGATCGATCGGAGCCGCCTGCAGCCCAGCTGCTGTGCCGGCTAACGTGCGCGCCTTCGTCTTCCTCACGTCAGACCTGCACCTCTCGGGTCTCGGCTCCAGTGCATGCCCACTCATAAAAATACCACCAGCAAGCAAGCTGAACCAGCTTGTTCGAGCAGCTAGCGCTCAGTGCTGGCCTATATGCAGTCCATGGTCCACATCTCCCCTGCCATACTGCGGTCTTCCGATTTCTACATACGTAGGAGTACATGGTAGTATATGGTGTGAACACGGTGTCAGTCTCCAGAACTCTCTGACCTAGTACTCCCTCCGTAAAAAATCCCTTCCGTAAAAAACAACAGCCAAAAGTCTTAATATCGTTAGATTTGTTATCAGATATATTTTTACATTATACTCATTTGGTATCATAAATTATTAATGATTTTATCCGTATATTAGGTCAAACTTTTTTTTTCAAAGATCCTGAAACAGATTGTTCCGACGTATATATTAATATGAAGAAGAGAATTGAACCAGTTTATGAGGAAAACCGGGCAACTATCTATTGGTTCTGAACCTGACAGTAATAGATAGGACGTTGTCACTGCCGTTTCCAATTCTGATAGTGATAATATGACATCACCACAAGCTAGGAATCCAACTAACTTATGCTCAGTTCACATGGGACTACTTCAACCTCGATAAATGCACATACCACAATGTGTGTGGACAGATATAGAGGGAAAGGAAGTAACTGAATCTACCGTTTTTGTGCAATATACTACGAGTTGATCATGAGAAGGCACCAATCGGTGGCGAAGCCAGGATAAATCATCGCTAGGGTCAAGCGGCAGCACAAACTTCCGGTTGGCAGGGCTCTGGCTCTGACTTCTTACCATCAAACGAGCATCTACAAAACAGCTCCGTGTAATGAGCCCGAAGAGACCAGAGTTGCTTTTATATAGGCACCCCGAGCAAAAAAAAAAAGAAAGAAAATAAAGAAAGAAATTGGCTTTAGACCTAATACAAATTATTACAAAACTGCCACTACACTTTTGTTTTTGCTAAATATATCTCTTTAAATGACTATCGTAACATAACAGTATAATAACAAAACATGCAAAAATCTAGGTGTAGAACAAATGAGAACCTCCTCACACGCAAATGCCACTAGCCGCTAGGATGACTTGAAGTCGATGAGGCAATGGCGCAGTACGGTACTACTAATGACGCGAGGTGAGAGTCTAAAACGAGAATGGAGGGACTTGGACCCTGGGGAGGAACCATTGATGAGTGCAAAGGCTAGCCATGTTGCTACACATCAACGAACTAAAAGGCTGGCTTTCATGTCTCCCTTGGTGTCTGCGTGTAGCAGCTTTTTGTAGTAAGCTTCGGTAGTGTCGTAGTATCATCCTCGTCCTCAACCTCCGCCGCCCCCGCCCTTTTTCCCGGTGATCTCGCGGCGGCTAGGGCAAGTGGGCCGATTCTCTCCGTCCCTTCTATGAACTTTTTTGGGAGTTATGAGGGACTTTGTCCTCCACATCCTTGTTTGCTTGGAGGTGGGCGGACCTCTTGCGCCATGGAGGCTGGCGGGGGGTTTCCTCCAAATCACCAAGATGAGTTCCTCAATAAAGCCTTGCTATTCGTTATGCTTCTCCCTCTCTTGCTCCCTGGCTCTTGGTGTGGCACGGTGCCGAGTCCAATCAGATCGAGCAGAGAGGAGGTGCAGATCCATTCATTCGAAAGTGGGCGGCGGAGTGTGGATCCCGGCAGATATGAGCCATAGCGTCCATCCCGCTACCTACCGCTTGGGCCGACGGGCGGGAAGACGCCGCCATGGACCGCCTCGGGCGTCGGAGCGTCACCCGTGTGTGGCGAACCGGGCGTCTCTGGGCTTTACGTCCGATGATGTGCGCTGCGAGGTGAAGGGAGCAAATATCTTTAGCGGCCAGTCCTGTGCTGCTCTTCCACGTTGATACCAATGAGGAGGTGATCAAGAGCCGAAGAGGTGCACAACCCTGTTCGTTTGATCTCAAAACCAAAATGGGGTTGAGGGGCAGGGATTAAGAGGTTGTTTGGTTGCTGCCGGACTTCGCCTTGCCAAACTAGTGGCAGCCACATAGAGCGGGTTGGTGTTTGGTTGCTGCCATCAATCGTCACAACCCACACCACATGCATGGCTGCCACACTCCCGCCACAACGTTGTTTGGTTCATGATTTACGTAATGGCGGCCACAACTTTTGCAGCACAAAAGCTCGCCTCAACTGCGGCGATGTTTTTGTTCGCCACACAGTTGTGATGGTGCCACACTCGTGGTGGCAGCATGCGGGGGCAACCAAATCTGTGGCGGTTCGCCACACTCTGGTGACATGGCGTGCTCTGCAACCAAGCAGGCCCTAAATCTCCTACGTGTGAAAAGTCCAACAAAATCCCTCCGATCCAATAATCCCCTTCAATTTCTTTCATTTCGAGAGCAGGAAATTTACTATTTGAAGCAGCAGTTTGAATCTAGCGGTATGCATGCAGTATAGTACACGTGTATATGCTCTACAGCTAGAATTAGAGTACGTGTAGAATTAGAGTCCTGGTGGTGGTGACTTAGTCAAGGGCGCTCAACAAGGCCAGCAAGATTCTCGCGTCATTTAACCGCACGCGCGTCGCGCGTACGTGCGTATCTTTTGGTGTGCGTGCGTAGCGATGCTTCTAAACTTTTTTTTGGCAGCTGACAGGCCTAGCTAGCTAGCTAGCTGTTGCGTAAGCCCAGAAAATAATAATTCTGGATTTAAGTATTAAGCTAATGATTCAAGTTTCATCAAATTTATATAAATAGTATTAATATTGATTTATCATACTGTAAATAAGTATCCTTGGATTCGTAACTAAACATTGTCTACATAATTAAAACTAAGATGGTTTGAATTTGGTCGAATTGTATCTTTGATTTTTAGGACAGAAATAGTACATGTATATTAGTATAAACCTTGAGAATATCTTGTTGCCCTTATATTATATATATACACCTCTGTCCAGGAAAGATTCTGATCTTTGAGAATATCTCACTCTCACAGATCGATCAATTCTTCATCACACGCACTTGACTCGCTGTCGTAGCCGTCGTCGGCACTGAAATGTGCGTGCTGTCTCTCTTTCCTGCTGCAGGACGGATCAAAGCAACATGTCATCTATCTCGAGCTGGAAGTTTATCTATCACGCAGACAGGAGTAAACATCTCTAATTATACTCGACTCTACTTTCGTGAACCCGTCATTAATGCCCAACAGTAATAAGTTAATCACTGACTGACTCTGACTGCTCTGCTGGGCAGCTCTAGTAGAGAGTGGTTAATTTTGATGCGTGTTGCTACCATAAAAGTAATCGAGACAAGACAAACTCATTAAGGATGGCCACATGTACGACAGCCAACTGCATAAATTTAATTTTAAGCGTCGTGTTCGAAGACCGTTAGAAGAAACACATCACACACTCCACTTGGTCAGGCAGGCTTGCAGCATCCAAGTGATTCCGCCCGATGCCTGTGCATCGATCTTTTCACCATCACACGATAGATTGCATGAATATTTTTGTCCAGCCGCATGCCGTGCCATCCAATGCCAACAACGCCCACACTACAGATCAGCAGGGCATGCACGTTCAAGCATGTGCTTCGAAATCTATCTCATCACGCACTGGCTGGCTGGCTGGAGAGCTTGATTAGGAGCCAAGAAGCCCAAGCCTGCCTTTTTGTTTCTCTCCGATCCCCCGCTCGATCGTCAGCCAGCCATAATGGTTGATCGATTCACTGGGATTCTCTCTGACTCTGATCGTGAAACAGGCACGCACAGTTGAACAACATGGGGGCGGCCGGGACTAGCAGCTAGTAGCACACAAGATCGAGGGAATAAGAAGCATCGTCCAACCATGTGCCACCTAAGCATAGCATCGTACTATAATACAACATACATGTAGTACAATTAATTATACGAGTACTTGTTAATATACTATAGTACTTAAGTAGTAGCTGACACTGACTGTTCACTTGTTTTATGTTTATAATTAAGCTAGCGCACAGCACACCGTGTGTGTCGATCTGTTCGTTGCATGTGCTGTACTTCTTCCGATCCTCCCTGCAGGCATCCCGGCAGAGAAACAGTACAGTGAGCTTTACGGTTCACTGATTGCTCACTTCTCAAGTTTATCGACTATCGAGCCTGGTAGCTTAATTTGTTTTCCATTACATAGTAGTACACGTACTTAACACAACGATCTCTCTCACGATCATATCGATCCATGTCTAACGAACTGATTTATGACGTAAGCGATGTCGTCAGGGTTGTCTACAGAATGTGTCATCAGGCTTATATATTATTCCAATTCCAAATGCTCATACCATACCATGTGACGTGCGAGACCCTCGCGCTCAACGATCGAATTAAGCAAAAATAGCCTTGTTCAGTTTTGTTCACATGCATGCATTCTCACCTTGTTAGTTTATTTCCTTAATTTCTGGTCGGGAAGGATCGATCGATGAATGAACCAATAACAAATAAATATCTAGAGAAAGCAAAGTGTTTGTGTGCATCATGATCATCCGCCCACTGCTATCTCTAGAGCAAACTTTAAAATGCTACATATGAATGCAAAAGGCTATTTTTGTTTGTGCAGCACTTGACTTGTGCAGGCTTATCCTGAATTCCTGACAAGGACAAGCCATATAGTATATCCATTCAGCCACTGATTTTCTTGGATTAGTTACACATCAGTCCAAAAAATATGCTTCTGTAATCACAATATTAGTATTGTGTCCACACCAAGATATCAATCGTTGCTGTTTCTCCACTCTAATCAACATCTATCGATATTAATTATGTGAACACATATGAAGACACGCCCCCTTGCATGCCGATGTATACGTGACCGCTAGCTTCAGCTGATAATGACACTTAGGTCTTCATAACTAGCTTTAAAAAAAAAAAAGAAGATGGAAAAATAAGTTGCTTGGCATATATAATTGTTGGGGCCGGTTGTCTCCAAGTTTGAATTGTATATAACTACAGTTTGGAGCGGAGTTAGTAGTTATTAAAATTAGTCTTTTCAAAATAAAAAGTTGTGTTGCTTTTTGTTGGCTTATTGGAGACTATATTTGGAGGTATACATTTCATTTAATTCATAAACCAGTAATCCAAAGGAAATTTGATCCACTTCGATCAGCTTTTCATCAGAATCTTTTATAAGGACAACTTCGAAAAGAAAACATTAGCCAAGATAAATGGACCCTAAGTGTTTAGTGATGCCAAGAAGTTTATGTAAACCCCGGGAGGGAGTACTCTATCCAATAATACACAAGGAACATTAACATGCATGGTCTTCATCAAAAGAATACTTTCGCCAATATTTCTTTGCACTCCCTCGGTATCACAATTAGGTGATGTTTTGTACAAGGTTTCGATCAAATATTGGGAATATAAGTCATGAATAACTTTTAAGTTGTTGACTTTCGAAATGTAAAAATTATATCAATAGATTTGTCTTGAAAATTAATTTCATAAAAAATATACATATATACCTTTCTAATAAATATTTTATGAAAAAAAGAAGTCAAAGTTGTACTTTGAGGACTGTCGCTGTCCTAAACATCATCTAGTTGTGTACATCATCTAATTGTGATACAGAGAGTATATGTTTATAAAAAGATTGTACAAGTGTACTGTTATGGAACTTAATTTCTAAACAACAAATATCCAAGCTTAACACATATCTATTCACTTGAATTTATCAGGCCGACTTATCGGTGGGGTACATTATTTTTTCTCACAACAAAACAACATCAGTCAGCTATCAACCGCAAAAAAACAATCGGGTCGAACAACCCTGTAACCTTGGAATAATTGATTTATAACGCCCTGAAAACATCAGTTATTTAAACCTAGAGGGATTAATAATTTAATTATGTATCATCCCTCGGTGCACATATATTTTTTGGCATCTCTTCAGATCTAGCAATTAATACGCAATATTCTTGATTAGTAAGCTAGGTGGCTAGCTAGCATATTATATAGGCAAATCATACTTTATTGTCAAGGATAACTGTATAGCTAGCTAGATAGCAAGCTAAGCATCACAAATTATACAAACTGAATAATTAGATTATCTCTCTTGCCAGTAGGTAGGGAGTACAATAAAATAAAATAAAATAAACTAGTGACGCTAATGAGTGGGGTACATCACGACTATCCCTGTCCATACGCCAATGCCCTGTTCACACTTAACTAAAACTGCCCGGGTTCTGACGTTGCTCCGACTACGTGGATTAATATTCGACTCCAAATGCCCAAAAGTGCTTGAAATTTAAAATATACGTACTGCTGGGGTTCCAGTCACTTGAAAATTAGGAAAACTGCCCATGCATGAAGTTTTCCATAAAACTAGCTAGTGTTGTGTGTGATGAAAACCCAATTGAATACTCCGATCGATGGATCTGTCCCTGTACATGGATCGATTCTTGCATTGGTGTCATTTCGATCTGCACGTAGTACTGCCCCTGATTAAGGCACGCGTGAATCGAAGTGCCTTGCGATGAGACCAATATGATCCAGCTTGCCAGCTTGGGGAGGCGTGTGAGTACATGTGAAGCACGCACTTGATTTTGATTAGGAAGAAGACAGCGTACTTCACCTTTGCTTCCACTGACAGGAATCTTCTCCCCTCGATTTCAGCTTCTCGAACTGAGCTCCCGATCCTTTAAAATCGTTGACTTAGCGGGCTGGGAGCAGGAGTCAAAATCTGGACCCCAAGTTGAACTGGATCGATTAGACTGGGCTTTCGAATTGAAGGCCTTTGGGGTTTCTTCCGCTAAGAGTAAGCAGTCGTAGGCCCTAAGTTTAAGGCCCATGGATACATATAAGCAAATAAAGTCCAATAATTATTTTTGCTGTGGTTGAATTTTCCTTTTGAATTTAAATTGCCTCTCTACCTTGGCTACCACAAAAAATGTCTCTAAGATTTCTAAAAATCATGAGAACAATTCCTAGGAATAATGAGAGACGAAAAACCTGGATAGATTCTTTAAAGCTCGTGAGAGTATATTTAGAAGCTTTAAAATTATATTAAGCATATACAAAGGTGGCAGACAAACCGGTTGACAAATGTGAAACAACTTTTATAAGAAAAGCCTTGTTACCCGCATTTTCAACATTTTACTAGCTCGAGCGTCCTCCACTGGAAAGTTTTGCCTTGGAGAGGTGAGCCTAGAGACTCAACATGCCGACTTTTAAACCTTTTTTTTTTTTTTTCGACCCGAACCGCCGGGGAGCCCCAACCTTTTTTAAAATTAAATGAAAGAATGGGTAAAAAAAAAAGTTACAAGGCAACAAGGTCCAACAAAAAAAGAAGCCTATACATAGCTATCTCTCCAGTTTTGTAACAAGATACTCTTGCTTGGTTTTGCCTTAATGCAAACTAAGGCAAATTCTTCGATGAAGGTTATCTTCCAAACATCCACCTCATTTCTGTCATTATCAAACATTACCTTGGTCCTTGTTTTCCAGATGGACAAACAAGTATAGATGACTATTTCCCTGAAGATTATGCTCTCAAAAATCATGTCGCGGCTCGAGGAACATATCAATGGGGCTCAGATTAGTATCCCATAGGATATTCAGGGTATTCCAGCATGCTTTGCTGAAGTTGCAGTCAAAGAAAAGATGAAAATAAGTTTCCTCACAATCATGGTTACGGAGAACACAATTGTAACCGGGTAGGCTCATATTTTTTTTCTTTTGAGTAGGTTTTACGGTATTTACTCAGAAACCAAAGAACCAAAAGAAAAACTTTTGGTTACCCAGGTTACTAGCTTTCCAAATCCATTTGTACAGGGGAGAAGTGGGTCCGTTTCATTCATCTTCTTGTAGGCTTTCTTACCGTTGTATCTGTTGTTACCCCAAGAGTATGTCCAGGAATCATTTGACAGCTCATCTAGGTTCAAGTCATTTAAAATTTGATTCATCTCTTCTAGTTGATCACTTGCCACTAGGGAGAGAGTAGGGCTGAAAATTATCTCAAAGGACTGATTGAGAAGAAATCTGACGGAGCATTTTGGTTTCCTGGTGAATGAGAAGAGTTGAGGGGCCGTTTGAAATGAAGTATTTTTGCAGGAAAATTGAAGGAAACAAAAACTGAGGAATCGGAGGATAGAAGAGCGTTTCGAACACAGGAAAATAAACTTTCCTTTCCTATAGAACACTGTAGCTTCTTTGCAATTTCACGGGAAAGCAAAACTCCACTCCAATCTCTTGTTTTTGTTTCCTTCGCTGAAGCCCGAGGTGACCAAAGTAATAGTACATCTGATGCATGGTAGTCTGCTGGCAAAAGCAGGTGGATGAGTAAGTGCATGGGTCCCACAATCGTAAAAAAGAGCCAGGTAACTACTAATGTGTAGGTACGTAGTTCGATTATGCGCTAACTGCGTAGAGAAAGATGTTGTCCTGGTCTAGTCGCTCCACATGTGAGAGCCATGGAAAAAAATGTGCAACTAACACAGTATATCATTTCATTAAGCACTAATAATGACTCTATCATTAATAATGGCTCTTTATCATTCACAGTCTTTATGCTTGCCGCCGCTATAGCAAGCTTGAGGGGACGCACCTCGACTAGGCCATGCACTCCAGCGTGAGCTAAAGAACCTTCGCCGCAAGACTACAGCTACTTTTGCACATCCGTTTCGCACCAATCGCTGGAAGCCGGTGATTCTTGTATGTGTGCTTTGTATGCTTCGGCCAATTCTTTTGGCCAAGGCATGCCACGTGTAAACACCCTAATTTCCCTTAATAGAATACATGACAATGGTACGTCAAAAAAAAAACTCGGTTATACATTCATGCTTCAAACACCCTTCTTAGTTATTTCCCCGTGTTTTTCTTTTTTCTGCTTTTACCATTACACACTCATCTCATTCCTGTATTTTTTTTCATATTCCTATGTTTTTTATTCCTGGGTTCCAAACATGCCCCGAGGGAATTTATCCTTCCAGCCCGTTTGTCCCAGCACTTGACAGCTGACAATCGGCCTGAAGTCGGCGTCCAACGCGGCTGAACCACCAACACCACACACCAACGACAGTGGGGCCACCGGCGCACTACCTCCTTCCTGGGGACGCGCTGGCTCGCCGCCGGCAGGCCCGCGGGATGACGGAGTTCCAGTGACTGGGGCGGCCTGCCCGAGCTGCCTCCTCGGAGGTCCTGCGCCGCCTCCTTCCCCTGCATCCGCTCGATCTACGCCTTCGCGGCACCTGGCTGTGCCCTGGCGCTGCCTCCGCGCCCGGGCTTCCCCTCAGCCCTGGCCTCGCCTCCTCCTCACGCAGATCCCGCAGCGTCGTCCCCTTCTCCCAGGCTGTCCCCGCGCAGCCGCTCGCGTACTCACGCCGACTCACCGCCGCGGAGGCGTGAGCCTTCTGTCTGCCTCTCGCGGCCACCACCTCTTCCACCGCCGAGGCGCATCCGAGGGGAATCCTGCATCATCATCATCGACGCTCTCACCGGCGTCCAACGCCACGAGGTCACGCTCCGTCCCATCTCTTCGCGTACCATTACGCCGCCCTCACGGCGTCCCACCTCGTCTTCCACTCCAAATACGCCTTCTTCTCCCTCCCCTTCCCCGGCCCAAACCCAAACCCCAACCCCAGCGCCTCGGCCGGTCCCAGGTGGACCAAGCACAGCCTGCCCTGCTCCTCCTCCTTCGTCACGGGCGTCCTCGAATTCCGCGGGCGCGTGCTCGGTTTGACCGATCGCGCGCAGCTGCTGGAGTTCCGCCCCTGCGGCAGCGCCCAAACCCAGACCGTCCAAATGCTGCCCACCGCCGGCCTCCCGGACGCCACCGCCTTCAATAGTGGTGCTTCGGGCCCTGCTCCAGCTGCTGCCGGGGACCGGCTAATGCTGGTGCTCTTCATGCTGGAGCCGAAACCGAAATCAGGCCCCATCATGCCGACGAGGAGGGTGAGCGAGGTGGCCGTGTACGGGGCTGACATGGCGCGGGAGGTGGGAGGGAAGTGGAGAGCATCGGGGCATACAGCTTGTTCGTGGACCACGCCGGGAAGACCGCTGCCGCGTGCCTAGAAGTGGCGAGCTGTGGCGTGGAGGAGAACTGAGTTTATGTTGCGTCTCCTGTTCCTGGGCGCCGCTGGTTATCATTCCCTCCAGGGTGGGAGGTGCCTCTCGGGGCCGTGTTTAGCTATACAGCAATGGATGGATCAATCTTCGCATGGCCATCGCAGATATCGGTTTACCCACACCTCCTCTTTTGATTTATCTATGTCGTCAGAACAGTAGCAGTACACAACTGATCTAGATGTTGTATTAATAATTGCTGAAGATGTTTTTTACATTTTCGTGTGTGATACTGAAAACGATGAGTAATTTGAGTTTTTTTTTGGCTACAATCCATCACTTTATGGTTTCCATTACTAGAAGAATCGCCTGCTGACCATTTTGTTTCAGAATCACATGTTATCATCTTATATCCATGAAGCCCTTGCCTCTGCTGCTGAGCATGAGTATGCAACTCTGCACATGAAAAGACTTTTTGACCATGGTGATTGCTGATCTATTTCAAAAGGGCGGACTCTTAGAAAACTGTCTTTGAAAACAGTTATCATCTAAAAAATTTATATGAAAGGCATCTAAGGTGTGCCCATCAAGAGAGGTTCTCTTAAAAATCATATTGCCACCTCATTGCGTTTTGAGCTGAGCCTCCATCGCCTTGGCCTTTTTGGTACCAATTGGGAGTGGCACGCCGGAGAGTACATGCCCATGGCGAGGTCGGCACACACTGCAATGACTCTTTATGTTCGCTTGAACAGCTTATGAGTCATGGGACAACGTTTTTTTCCTCACAACAAAATGACATCAACCAGCTTATAAGCAGTATAAACCCCCTCGTACCACCTGCATTCAGTGCTCTGGCTAGACAACGCCGTGGTCGAGCTCACGCTCTCCCGTTTCGTGCCGTCTGCAACACCCACATCGTAACGCACCAGAATCCTGAGAAAGACGCCTGAAGGAAGCGGGGGAATATGCACATCTAACTGATGCGATGATCCTACTGGTGCACCAGAAGATCCTACTGTGCCACGACCAAAACAAAGAATACAGTTTCAACCAATCGACATAACAGGGTACTATGATATCAGAAGAGCCCCACAGCCCCATTTTTCCTTTTTTTTTTTTTTTGGTTGAAAATAAACCACACTTTACATCAACCAGCCCAATCGTCCAGCAACACTGTCAAGTTCCTTGAATTCACAGAAGAGACTTTAAGCAACACACTGGAAGATGCAACTGTACAAATTACAGACGAAACTACATGTTTATCCAGACGTAGATGTTTATATTACAGAGGCACATAAGTTACTGGACTGGTGCAACAGGGAACAGGAGGGGAAGCTAAAACAGGTTTTGGAGTTTTGGACAGCCAGAAAAGATTAGCACATCTAGAAATGCAGCTCCTTGCAATGCGACGCCACAGCCTCCGAGGGGCAGTAGGGGCACTTGAAGGGCCTCGAACTGCTTTTTGGACAGCTTCATGATGGACTGCTTGGGACACAACATGTCCACAGGGCATCCGCATTGGGGGTTCTCGTCACTGGACTGCTCCCTCAGCACCGGGCACACAAAGACAGAGTGATACTGGAATTCTGGCCCAATGTCTATGGGGACAGGGAGCTGCTTCATAACTTGCCATTCCTGCTTCTTCGCAGCCATGACTTGTGTCAGCTTCAGCAGGGTTGGTAGTCCTTGAAAACCAGCTGATACCGCAACACTCAGTGGGCTCTCTGTAGACTGGCCCAGAAGGCTACAGAATTGATGGGTGAGCTCCTCAGCTAGCTTCTCCCAATGCTTTCGGATGACAATAACTCAGAATATGGCGATTGATCCATCCGGCCAAACCATAGAAGGCAAGCCATTAGCTTGGAATTCGGCCCTTGTGCACGGGTGCAAAGGGGACCAAGTGAGTCCTAGCATATAAAATAGCCTCATCTTTGGCCACATCCTTACTGCCTTTGGACAGTATTTCAACAAACTGAAGCTGATAAAGTTTGAACTCCAGCATAGACCCATTCTGCAACAGCTGGTCATGGTTTTTGGCAGCCCAACTGAGGGCAGGCTCAAGGTTTCGCTTTCATGGCTTCAAGGATAGCATACATCTCCTGAAACGGTAGCTTCAAGGAAGCTCCACCTAATTCCCACATTCATGGGCGAACATGTCACCAAGGTCAAAGAGGCCTTGGCGGTAGAAGTGATTGGCTATGATATTGTTTACTGTATGAACCTCCAAAATCCACATTTCTGTATGCCTTAGATATATCTGGATTGAAAGACTTCTCAAGCAGCTTAAGATATTTGCTCAGGGCAACATTGAGCTCCTTTGGCTGCCTTCAAGTTGGTTTAGTGGTGCCATTTCATTCAGCTTAGCTTTCAGTTCTGCGAGGATAGATGGGTGGTCAACATTTCCAGTAGAATCTGTATTCATCATCTGCAGCTTCACAATAGCCTGCTCCAACTTCATTCACTATTTGATCAACAGCTTCCAAAGCTTTAGCAGAAGATAATGAATGTTTCTCAGCAACTCGATCAAATCCTTCTCTGAGGCCGTCGATCTCCATTAGCAGCTACCTGGATATGACCAAAAACATCATGTAACCAATTATTTCATTGAGAAAATCACTATCAAGAATATTAGAAAGATGCATCACATGAAATCAAACTACTAATAGATCACTGCGCTTTTTGAAATAAAAAAAATCATAGCATAAATTCAACATGGAGGCCAGCCCAATGCATCACTGACCTCGAGTCTATGTATACATATGCCAGCAGATAGGATAGCATACAAGTATACGGTCTGCAATTTAAACAGCAGATAAGTTTGCAAATCGCGTTAACGCAGGAACTACTATGTTTTCATGAAGAATATTTAAGAGCTACTATTAAAAGGTAACAAAGAAATGAATGTCCAATGGTCTTAAGGTTGTCAAGGCAAGAAATGGTAACAAAGGCCTAGGTGACACCATACACATCATAAGAAACAGCAAAACAGAAGCAGGTAGAAGAGAAAGGAGAAGAAAAATGAAAAGGGGAAAAAATTGAAATGGCTTGCTTGGTACTGAAGGGCTTTGTTGCTGTTGTAATAAAAAGAAAGGGGAAGGAGAAGAGATGGGGCTGGCCCAAACAATACTTTTTAGCAATAATCTTGTGTGTGCAATAGGTTATTTGCTATTACTGCTACCTAGATTTTAGCTTATAGATGATGATAATAGGCAGATCATAAAGGCATTGAATGCATTAATTAGGAGATTATCATACCATATTTGAATGTAACATTCAGCTCTGTATAAATAGAAGAGAAAACAGAAAAGCTGCAGGCATTCCATCAGTAACAATCCAATGTCCGTTTGTGTCTTGTGTGAGTGTCCTTGTCATACTCTTGGAGGGCTGTAGCTATCAAATACACCCCGTAAACTACAGTAGATACAATGTAGGCCCCGACCTTCATGCAGGTCTTTTACATTAATGCGATACAGCGCCACCACTCATTTTCCTGTTGCCCCCTTCCCAAACTGGCAGCAACAGGATAACTACCCCTTCTTTGATTCCCTCTCACAATTCTTTCTTCTACACCCTTCACTGCTTTGGCAAAGTATCAGGGACACACCCAGGCTTGTAGGAGAGAGCCTTATTGCCTAGATACACCTTGCAGTGGTTAGATGAAACTATGCATTGTGTTCTGGTAAGTAACTCAGATTTACACCAATTCCCCCTCTAGAATTTCCTTCACTTTTTAGCACCAGTATACTCGGAAACTGGCCTCTTCTCATCATTCAGGCATTCAAGTATGGCAGGAACACTGATAGAAAAAACAATTCATCATCATCATCTTCTTCCATCTGTAATTTCCTAATTTTCTCCTTCCTAGAGCCTATTATCTAGAGGGGCGGCCCTGGTGCAAGCGGTAGTGCTTTACCGCCTTGTGACCGGAAGGGTTCGAGCCCCAGCCTTGCATATTGCACGCTGCGAGGTAAGGCACTGGCGCTAATCACCCCTCCCCTGACCCCCCAGTGCGGGAGCCACGGCACTGGAGTGCGCCCTAGAGCCCATTATCTAAAAGTTGCAAACAGAAACAAGCTGAGATTTTCGCCTACCTATGTATTTATAAATTTATAAATTCAAAAATTAAGCTAGCTGACATAACTAGCTACAACCTGCAACAAAAACTGAGCTGCAGAGGGGTCAAGTTAGACTCCAGCTGCAACCAGCAAGAACTAAACTTAACTAGCACAAGAAGAGACAAGTACGTTGTTTCAGAAACTATTGCTTCAAGATACTGCTCTTTCAGAAACACCAAACAGACAAGAATTCATAGTCTTAATTTTTTTTTTTTGCAGAAATCAACAAACAAAGAAATAAGCACAGAGAAATCAGTGACCAAACCCTTTAAATAACAACTCAAGTTATATAATAGCAAATAAATGATCAGGTTGGCAAGTCTGCACATGGCACTTTTAGTTCTCCAACAGCAACAAAAGTAACATGTCTAGGAAACATATGCACTGAGTGAAGTACTGCTGTTTCAGAAACATCAAACAGACAGGAGAACAACATGCTAAAGAAAATATTAATTGGCATGCATAGTCTTAATTTTTGCAGAAATCAGCAGCCACTACTAGTAATGAACACAGAGTACATCAATCAGAACCGAATTACACTAGTAAGTATTCTAGTAATGAAAACACAGAGCGCATCAATCTGACCTTGGTCCTCTCCTTGGTGCACAACGAATATCACTTGGTGAGCCTCACCTTGCTTTGCTTGATCAGGAGCACAAAATCAATCTGTAAAAGTGCACAGGAAAGTGTCCCATTCAGCTAGCTTGTACACAAACAAGATCCACTGCTTTTAATCATGATCAATATGTGGCAAATAGATAATATGTGGCAAAAGTTCTTAATCAGCCAATTAGCATAATTTATGCGACCCACCATCTCCTGCTGCCAAAGCTTGCAAATGTCTCCAGGAAAAGTTTACTAATGCCTGACTAAGGTGTTTTCTTTTTCTTTTAAAAAAAATCCGTAGTGACCAAGCCTTTTGTGCTCTCCTACAGTCCTACATGTATTGAACCTATGTTTTGAATCAAACTGGAAGGACCTTATCCAGCAATCACACAATGCTGTAGCAAATCAGCACTTGGAGCCACTCAATAAAACCTACTAGATCAGACGGGTTCCTAATGATAGTGCAAAAAGGAATATTTTGTTCAAAATAAACGCATGCTTGTGGACAGTTTAATAAATACTGTACTCGCCTGCAATAACTGATCGATAGCTAGGCAGACATAAATTAGTTTGTTAAGATAGTTAGACAGAGGGAGGTAAGTAACGATAGAAAAATGGTATTGCTGGAAATAACAGATGAACATCATTCAGAGGGGACAGAATGCAAGCAATTTGCTCTTCCAGTGAAATCTTATCAATTCGGCTACCGTAGTTGCTCAAGTGAGTGCAAAATCTCTAAGCTCTATATATATCATAGAAGAAGTAGAATTCAAAAAATATCATAGAAGAAGTACGAGTAATTGAAAAAGCACCACCGTTCATCCATGCAAATATATAGCAGATCTATCTAATAACAAAAATAGATAAGGACGAGTACAGAATGTGGCTAGCATACAGGGGCGGATCCTCGGATCCAGTATAGGGACATCGGTGTACACATGTACACCCATTTTTTTTTTTCTGCAAAAACTTCTAAGTTTGGAGGGTTATCAAATAGCTAATAGCTTTAGGTTAGGGTTTCGGCGCTCAGCTTGAAGGAAGGGAAGAGAAGGGGTGGAAGTACCTGGTAGGTACTCGTCGCCGGAGAAGAGACCAACTAAAACCTCGGCAACCTGGCTTAGGGCGGAGGCGGCGGAGGCGGAGGCGGAGGCGGAGCCCCACCAGTCGTCGGAGTCGGAGAGCGAGAGGGGAAGAGAACGCACGAGCAGGGGACGGGAACGGGGACGGAAGGTGGGGGTGGAGGGGCGCTTGGTACGATCACCCTTTGCCTTAGAAGAATTGCCTTGCCTGGCCAGGCCAGCCTGGTCAATACGAGAGTCTAAATATATTTAGAATAATATATTTGCATAAATAAGTGTGAAGTGATTAGAAAAAATCATGTCATGATTTTATGAAAATAATTCCATACAACTTGAATGATTTTATAGCCAAATGCATTGTGGTGTGGTGAAAAAAAGGAGTACAAATATTATAATTAAAATAATAATTATCATAATACAAATATATATAATTAAATTTAGTAAAACATGTCAGTGCGGCAAAGAGATGAAAAGTTGAGGACGAGTAGGTCTTAGGCGGAGTCAAGGAAACTGAAATAGGCAATATATGCAATTAAAAATAATAGTACATGTGAATATAAAATAGGTAACATGTAATAACATGGGTGGTTTGAGGAATCAAACCAAATATAAAAATAGATAGAAGATGACGAAACCCCGATATCCATACGAGATATCTAAATTTCCTGACCACAATGGTCATATGTTCATGTACACTAGTTGAAAGTCTACAAAAAATATAGTGATCATAATTTTTAAGGGTTAGATTAGTTTTTTTTTTTTTGACCCTATGCTTTTTCTTCTATTCATGACCAGTATGAGAAAGAATTAAGAATCAAATAAAAAAGAAAAACTTGTTAATAAACGGTTAGTGCAGCTCAAGTGTTCAAATAGCTATGATTTTTAATGAAAATATTGTAGTTTAGCACAAGTGGTTAATCTGAACTATTTTGTACCAAAAACATATTTAAATGGACTAAATGGATATAAGTGTCATAGTAAATGAATTTTGGAGTTGCGGCGCGTGATAGGGAAGGCGCGTGCATGTCATTGTGGACTTGTTCATTTGGGCAGGCCAAGGGTCAAAAAAGGTTAGAAACCTATTACATTCTCTAGAGTCCTATACATCTACATATATTATTATCTTAAATAAATAAAGAACAAGAGACTATGGACTTAAAGTTGTATAGTTAAAAAGGCTCAATCCACCTTACCTATTGAACCTTATCCTTCCTGACCTAAGTCGACACTCTATCTAACCTTATCCATCTACCCTTGCACTACTCTGCTTATGCGTTCTAAATTGCTCGACCTAAGACTTTTTTTACTCTCCTTTCCACCCAAAAGCTATGTGTAGGCAGTGGCGGAGGAGCACCTAGGAGTCAGCCCATTTTTCTCTATACTGTAGAGTACTATAGTATGAAGGTTTGGCCCAACTTGCACAGTCGGCCCATAGAGTGGCCCTAGGCTTTGAGGTGGCCGAGCTCCGCCCCTGTGTGTAGGCAAAATTTTAGTGGTTTCACCAATGAAACCATTCCACTTTACACTATTTGGTAGTAAATGGCTCTAAACGACTTCTGAAGCTAGTGAAGTACTTAAGACATCAAATTTGTCTAGCCCCAACACTCCATCGTATTAAGTAACATTTAAAGAGTAAATTGGTTGTGGAGAATCCGCTTGGCCAGGGCATCCACGTCATTTTTTTTACCCTGCTCGTCCGATTCTGCATCAAGGGTTCGCAGGCATTGACTTTGTTCGTGAGATCATTCCTGAGAGATGTTCCAAGCTGGCCCAGGTGCAGGTGGTGTTGTCGTCGCCTGAATAGTTGTAGCCGTGCGTTGTCGTCCGTTCAATGGCCGGGCGAGGGATGGTCCCGTCTGTCGGTCGCATTTGGAAATCTACATGCGGCGCCGGCCGCCGCAAAGACACAGGAGCTTGCCATGGGGCCCGCGGCATGGTCTTTCTCCCCGTCTTCTTTTGGTTCGGTGTGCCTATTGGTGGAGGTACGCAGCGCCGGTCCTCAAAAAGCGTTCGGTTTTCGTGCGGTCTCACTTCCTCACTCGCGACAGGAGAGGCGTGCAGCCGTATGACGCTGCGCGTGGGGTCGCATGGGGTTGGTCTGCGAGAGGGGCCACCAGTCGGCCCGAGCCGCTATTCGTGCTTACTACGGTCGGGTTGCGGCCTGCGAAGGCGGCGTGGATAGAAGGGGTCGCCGCGCGAGGTGAGCCTCCCGCTTGCTTTTTCTGCCGTTCGGCCGGCGGTGAGGCCGCAACTCGCAAGGCTTCGCGGCGGCGCTCTCCATCGGCGAGGCGGTGTGCTTTGCGCGCTGGGGTCGACGAGATGTAGATCTGCTCGAGCTGAGGTGCGGGCGTCGTCGTGCGGGGGCGGCCTTGGAGAAGCCGTCGAACCCGAATTGTGGTCTTGGGCCGGCCGCCGTCCTCTCGTTCATGTCGTATGGTTCTTGGACACTTTAGCCGCCGCATTGCTTGTATTATGGATGGTTCGACATTTTGGGGAACTTTTTCTCCACCTTCTCTCAAGCCGCGGTGGGCGGCCACAAGATCCCGACGGCGGCGCGGGTTGGGCCCGGTCGCGGGGTGCGGTGTGGCGACCCCCTCGTGCGGCCCGACGCAGCGGCGGTGGGGGGTGCGATAGTGCGGGTGGGGCTGTGGCGACTCCTTCCTCTCTCTCCGCCTCTCCGGGACGCGGCGGCGGCTGGCGCGTCGCCGCCGAGATGGGCGAGCACCAGCCATGGGTGCGAGCGCGGCCTGACCGGGCGAAAAGGGCCTCGGTGGAGGGCGGTGCGCGGGTCTCGCGCCCCCCGGTGTGTCGGTGTGGTGACACGTGAGTGTCCCGGCGGTGGGCGTGGGCCTCAACGGTTGGCGCAGCCATGGGGGCGACGGCGTGCTTTGTCCTGCCACAACCCTGTCCAGATAGGCAGCCTTCCCAACCTGTTCCTTCTGTCCGACTCCATTGCTAAAAATCCGGTGCTTCCATGACTCGATTCATCCATCTTCACTGGATCTGTGTAGGACAGTGGGTGAGCGTATTGCCGGCCATGGAGCAGCGCCGTCCTCTCCACCGTCTGGCATTGAGGGATGCTGCATTGGGCTATCCTGCGTCATTGCGGCTCGTCAACTTGCCAAGCGCCGTCGTGTTCTTGGTCAGACCGCCTCTCTCTTAGCTTGGAGGGCGGCCTCGGTCGCTCGCATCCTGGCATCCCGTCCCCGGGTACGGCGGTCTGGGGTGGAGGCGCGGCGTCTCCGGCTAGGGTGGCCCCGGCGCGGGAACCCCAATATTGGTGGCCTCCGGAGCAGCGGCGGGGTGGATCTTGGTCAGCATCCGACACGGCGGCCTAGTCGGTGAGGTCGCGGATGCAGTGCAGTCAGGTCTGGGTGCAGTGGCGAGGCGGCCCGGCCCCGTCCCAGCAACACCCCCTGTTTCAGCGTGCGTGGTTGCGGCGAGGTAGCACCATTTTCTTTCTCGATGCATCTGTCTATGCTCTCGTGTGTGCTTTCTGTTTCTTTTTGTTCATTTCAATTTCTGTGCTGCTGCTGTTGGAGAGTGGAAGGGCCATGCCCGATCCAAAAGGCAGAGACAAATGGATCATGTTTCCTCTATGCTTCTCTTAGCTTGTGTGTTCATGTGGATTTTGGGCTTTCTTATTTTTCTTTGCTGATGCTTATTCCTCTATACTAGGATGCAAGGTGCTCAAGGAAGAGAAGGGGGTTCTTTCAAGAAATCGATTAAATGCGACCTAGAAGAATCAGAGATGAGCTGGTACACACTTTGCTTTCAGTTCCTTCTTGTGTCTTGTTCATTTAGATTTGGCATGTGGTGTCTGGTCATGTGTGTTTTCCATCAGATTGCTTACAGTTGATGGTCTTTACAGGTCCAAATCATCTTGTGCTGAATGCTCTGTACATGGATGCTTCGTGCCCATTTATATTCATAACTACCTCGTCAGTTCAGATGGCTAAAGAAATCGATTGGATAAAAAAAAGGATCAACAACATTTGTGTTCTTGTGATTTGCTTCCCTGTGTGGCATCTCCTCTTCATCTTCAAGCTGCGGTCCATTCTTCTTGTTTCCTCTAAAGTTTGTTGGTTGCTACTGCTCTCTTTCATTTGACCCAAACAAAATGATCGATTCTAATGCATTGACTAACTTCAGGTGTGTGGGTGCTTTGTTGTAGGTCAGTAGTCATCGGCGTGCTTTGGTGCTGAGCTCGTTTGTAATGTGTGAGGGGCCTCGGTGGCGAGCCTGGGCCGAAAGAGTTGGGAGTATGTGGAGCGGGTGGCTTGACAAGGTGTATAGTTTAGCAGGTGGAATCTCCAAATTCTTGCTATGTATTTTACAATTACTATCTTTATGTGCCATAAAGTTGTAGAAGGAAGGGCGTTTGCGGCTTTGGTTTCCAATATATAAGCTTTAATCGCTTATCACGGCTATAGAAATCAAAGATTATGGCTTATAGGAATCGATTCGAAACCATAGGTTATGAAACCAAGATGATAGTGGCGGGCTTCCCAAAGAGTGGAATAAAAATCATAAATGAGTAATCGGTTCTCTCCAAATATTGCATTAGCTTATGCCTCTTGGTTAGTATATTTAATTAGCTCAAGAATATACTATGAAAGGTCTTTGTGCCTTGGCATTGATAAGAATAGATTGTGATGAGGCTTCATGTTAGAATGTTCGGGTTACTAAAAAAACCCTCCCATTCTTGATGAAAGAAGTCAAAGAACAATTACTACTGATTGAAAATCGGTGTAGGTTTTGAAAACAGCGTGGCGAAAATCCTAAAATGAAAGCTCTATGCTTTTGTGCATTAAAATTGCATTTTCATGCTTCTTCTGCTTTTACTTAATTAGCTCCAGGTGTCCACGTAGAGTTGTAGAGTAATTGAAAAGGTGCTACGAAGTATGCATCCTCTGTATATACACTTTACTCGCTTTTGCTTTAATCCATTCCTTATTTTGCTTTTGCTCGAGTTAACATTTCTGAATTATGAAATATTTGGAATGCCATTAGATTTTTTTTTTTTTTTTTTTTTTTTTTTTGAGGAGAACCATCTCTTCTTTATTCAAGAATTATGGTGTACATTATTACAAATGCCAACCGGTGGCGTCAAAAACCAAACATGTCGCGCCTAAGTCGATAGAATCGGACCCTAGCTATTGAGTGAGCATCCATGTTTGTGCTTCTCTTTTCATGGACAAAATCTACTGAAGCAAATTCCCTCGATCTAGCTCTGATCTCCTTCACAATTTGCCCATACAAACCCATGCCCGGACCCTTGAGGCTCTTGACAACGCTCTCAGGTCGAGGCAAGCCTGAAAAGAAGAAATCGCAAGATCACAAGCGAGGTCAACCCTTCTCTACGCATGCAATAGCTTCCAAAGCGAGGTCCGATAATCCTTCGATGACGAGACACGAGGCTCAGTGAAACCTGCCCTCATGATCCCGAGCAATAGCGACCACCGTTGATCTTCGTGAATTCTTCGACAACTGCGGCATCAACGTTAATTTTCATCATCCCGCTGAGGTGGGATCCAGCCCCGTTCTCGGTTTGCACCCGGTTTGGAGAAGCCTTCCCCGCCACTTGCAACTGAAGACAACTGAAGCTCGTCACAATACCGTTAACGAAATCATGAGTCGACAAGGGGCTCAAAGATGTTTTCATGGATCGCTTTTCTTCTCGCAAACCCGCATGCCCATAATGTCACCGCCACCCTAACAAAGATCCGCGTCTTTGTAGGGATTCAAAACCCCCGCCACCCATCCCTTGGGATCGGGGTCTTGGATGGAGCATAAGTGTTCAACGACCTCTTCTTTCTCCGAGAGCCCGGACACATTTAGCCATATGACAATCTAACAATGAGTGCCTCCAAGAATCATCCATACCGCATATAGAGCAAGCACTCCGATCAGCCATGTTACGACGTTGAAGCACATCGGTGATGGCGAAGAGAACACTTTGACGACCTCGGAGAGGAAATTGCTCACCTTTGGAGGGACCTTGATCTGCCATAATGCTTTCCACTCCCCTTCTGCCTTCTTCTCGATCGAGATAGAAGCTTGTGCCCGCCGCACCCGTTTGAGGTTTAGCATTCTATACGCCGACCGGACCTGAAGAGACCACTTCTCTCATGGTGCCAAGCCCAAAAATCATCTTGATTGCGGTGACACACAGGAATTTCGTTGATAACAAAGAACATCACTTGGAGAGAAAAATTGTTGCGTTTTGCTTGATCCCAAGACTTTGTAGTAGAATCAATTAACTCACTAACCCACACCGGCGGATTAGGGTCCCTACTAGGAATCGGTCTTCGCAAACTATCGGAAGGCGGCCAATCCATGGTCCAAATTTGCGTGGTTTCACCAGTGCCAATCCTCCCGATCGCCTTGTTTTAATCTCCCTTCCCTCATAAATCGATCTCCAAATTCTAGACGGCGATGACCCAATGTTTGCATTCGAAGTCAATTTGAGGAAAGTATACCGCTTTTTAGTATCCGGGCGCTCGAGAGACGACGGATCAACAAGAACCCGCCACGCTGTTTAGCAAGTAGAGCTAGGTTGAACATCTCAAAATCTCTGAAGCCTAAACCGCCCATGAACCCGGCATTATAATTTCATCCCAAGCTACCCGGCATGGTTTCCTCTTACCCTCCTTGCTCCCCCACCAGAATTGTCTCACTAGGCTAGTCAAATGATTGCATAGACCCTTCGTAGCTTGAAGCATGCCATTGAGTAAGTCGGAATCGCTTGGACAACGATTGGATAAGCACTTCTTTACCACCCCGCTAGGCACTCGCTCCATCCATCCCCATCTTGCTCCGATTTCGGTCCTTGGTACTTAAAAGCACCATTCATAGACGAGCCCACATCAGAAGGCAATCCTAGGTACTTTACACTAACGCATTCGTTGTGTACATTCAGAACCGACTTGATATCGTCTCTGACCTCTTGGTGACACTTTTTTGCAAAATGAATTGAGGATTTATCCTCGTTGATTTGTTGCCCAGAAGCATCACAATATTGTTTTAAGACATCCTTCACCACCATCGCATTCTCCATGTTTGCTCTAAAAAACAGCAGGCTGTCATCCGCAAAGAGTAGGTGGCTTACCATCGGGGCCGACGGAGCCACCTTGATTCCACTGAGGACTGATGACTGAACTTGTGATTTTAAAAGGCACGAAAGGCCCTCTGCTGCTAATAGGAACAAATAAGGAGAAATTGGGTCTCCCTGGCGAATACCTCTGGTAGGTTTGAAACTATCCAGACAGTTGCCATTCAACATAACAGAAAAAGAGACGGTTGAAACTAACCGCATGATGAGCTGAACCCAAAGTTGGTGGAAGCCCAACCTTGTCATTATCGCCTGAAGATATTGCCATTCCACTCGATCATAAGCCTTCTTCATGTCGAGTTTCAGTGCACAGCATCTTGATCCCACGGGTTTCACCTGTTTCATAAAGTGCAAGCACTCATATGCAGTGATGATATTGTCTGTTATGAGTCTCCCTGGAACAAACGCTGATTGTTCTTCAGATATTATCTCGGGCAACACCACCTTCAACCTATTAGCCACCACTTTAGAAACAATCTTGTATATGACATTGCACAGGGTGATCGGTGCGAATTGCCCCAACTCCTCGGGAGTTGCTACTTTGGGGATGAGTACTATTATCGTATCATTAATAATGGTTGGATCATCATTCCCATTCAGCACTCCAAGCACCACGGCTGTGACTTCTTTCCCACATAGGTCCCAATGACGTTGAAAGAAATGAGCCGGAAAACCATCCGGTCCAGGGGCCTTGGTTGGGAACATCTGAAAGAGCGCTTCCTTAACTTCCTTATCCACGAAAGGAGAGATAAGAGCCTCATTCATCTCTTGGGTGACCTTGACAGGGACTGATCGGAGCACCCCCTCCATATTAGTAACCCCTTCGAACTATAGAGATCTTTATAGAAATCTGTTGTTAGTGTCCCCAACTCACTCGGGTCCGAAGTGAACTCCCCATCGTTTCTTCGGGGCTTTGATTAGATTCCTTCTCTTCCTCGACTCGCCCTCAAATGAAAGAACTTTGTATTCCCCTCGCCGACGACCCACACCGAATTCTAGACCGCCGACGCCACATAATCTCTTCCCTGTGATGAAGCTCATTTATTTTTTCCATGATCTTGAGCTCCTCATGGGTCGGACCTGTACGATCAGGATTCAACTGCAATCTATCCAAATCTTCTTTCAGTTTTCTCAGCTCTCTCCTGACATGACCAAAACTTTGCCTTTCCCAGCAGCTTAGATGGGTCGAAACCGATTTCAATTTTTCTTGAAGAGCCCCCACCGAGTCAGCCACCGCTGCCCTCTGCCATGCCTCCGACAGGGACGAAGGAAAAGTCTCGTGTTCTTCCCACATGACCTCATATCTGAAGTGTCTAGGGCCCGGACGACGGCCCTCCGTTGCTCTCCAAGTGAGCAAAATCGGTCCATGGTCCGATCTTTGAAGCCGACATTTTTTGACGCTAGCGGGCCCGAAACGAGTTGACCAATCACCCGTTGCAAGAGCTCGGTCCAGCCTCACTCGACAATACGAGCCTCCACCGACTTTCTTCTCAAAGGTCCACCACGGCCTACGATGAACCTAGATCAAGAAAACCACAAACATCAACCACCTCTCGAACAAAGCAATGCGTGCCGCACTACGTTCCTCGCACACTTATATGCTCCGATTGGTGTAAAACCTCATTGAAGTCGCCAACACAGACCCATGGGAGATGAGATGAAGATATAATAAACTTTAACAAGTCCCATGTCTTGTGACGATCTCCCACCTGAGCCTCCCCGTACACACATGTAATCCTCCAAGGGTCAGCGCCACCCTCTGAAACGATAGCATCGATATGATACTGTGAGTACGGTAATAACGACACACTGATATTATTATTCCAAAAGATTCCCAAACCACCACTTCGGCCAATGCTACTAACTGCAAAAACATTATCAAAGCCTAGTGTCTTCCTTAAACCCTCTACCCGAGACTTATGAACTTGTGTTTCGAGGATACAAAGTATAGTAGGGGTATATTTCTTCGCAAATTCGCGAAGCTCCTTCACTGTCGCGGCATTGCCAATGCCACGACAGTTCCAACTTAAACAACTCATTGAGCTTGGCGGTGCTCCTCGAGGGAGCCCGCCTCTGCAAAGGCTTATATTATCCCCAAATATTTGGCCTCTTCGGCCTTCTTTCTCTCCCTCGGTGACTTGTACGGGCGGGAGTGGTGGGACACCCCGAGCCCCCCACGCCACCATCGCCAAGGAAGGCGGTTCTTCGATTGCCCCCGCCGTGTCGTGTCTTGCTTGATCGGGCTTGTGGCGGTGTCCGACGAGATCATTCATCTTGTCGACATCCGTACCCCCATCGGAGGAGGGGCGCTTCCTGGACCCAGAATCACTTTTCTCTGGATTAACTTTCTCCCTCCACATCGGGGTCCTCCCTCTCCCCTAGCCATTGGAGGTCGCCCTCCACGAAAGGCTTTGGGCCTTGTTGCCGCCGGTTCCGGCCTGGTGTAGCATCCGCCGAAGCAGCACTCTAGGGGTGCCCGGCTTCAATTCTCCCGGCTCGCCACCATCCAATCACCAAACGCAAGTCCTCTTCCGAGTGCTCACCCCTAAGTGCCACACTCGAGATGAGAGTGCCCCATGAGACCACGAAGCCCGCAGGCCGAGGAATTTTTTTGCGTACTTCACTTGAAGGAAGACCTTCTCCTTGCCATCCGGGCTAAGTGAGACAAAACGAACAAGCGCTACATGCGATGGGAGATTAACCCTAGCCCGATAGAACTCACCACTCTTTGTGGTGATCACCTTCATCTCAACCCCAATCACATCCCCACCTTCGCCGCAAGCGCCTTGAGGATCTGGTTCCGCATTTAAAGAGGTACGGGACCTTATGGATTTGGATCCATGCGATCACCTTACTCGGTATATTCTTGGGGACTTTGGTAGAACCATCAAACTCCTCCAACATGAGTGCATGTCCCCTAAACAACCAAGGTCCATCTTCCATAATCTTCTTCCAATCTCCCAAGCAGAGGCCCGGATCACGAACGGTCGTTTTCGGCGACCGACACGAACGCCACTTCTTGGCGCTGGTTCCACGCCGCTTGCATCGTCGAGATCGGCGATCGTTCTCGAACTTCTTCGGCGTCAACGGTTTTGCCGCCATCCACTTCACCGCCCGGGAGCTGCTCCCGTACCTCTCGGTTCCAAAGACGACGCCGCCTTTGTTCCGCTTCACCGAGGCAAAGCTTCCTCAACAAAGGTCATCCACATCGACGTCCTCCTTCCTTGTCCTATTGGGCGATTCCGCCATTCTTTACCAAAACCCTAGACGGCGCAGCGCCAAAGGCCGAAGCCGCAAAGCCGGCCCCTTGTCGCCCGGCGAGCTGGCGTCGAGAAGGATTGAAGGCTCACCAAATCACGGATCGTCTCGCACCCCTCGCCGACGAATCGCCGGAGAGGTCTCAGTAGCCCTAGGTCGGGAGCCTAGGTCGGAAACCCATCGGGATTTTGGTACTTTCGCTTGGAATGCCATTAGATAGTAAATGCTTTGAAAAGCCAAAGCAAATCGCCCTTATGCTAGATAAATGTTCCGAATCAGTAAATAGTTGGATTAAAAAATGCTCAAATTGTACCGCCAAATCCATGCCGGGCAAGAGTTCAATCTTGGATTTTACCAATGAAATTATTTCAAGGTTCCATTCTACAAACAGGGTATACTGCACTTAAATATTTCAAGTTTCCATTCTATAGGCCTCATGATTAGTTAAAATATATATTTGAGATTGGTTAAAATGGCCACCTTGCACATTGGGCGGATAAACTTGGTTGTATGACCACCGCGTTATGGCTATGCCATGCATGTTCTAAGTCTCTTGTTTTAGATGCAGGTGATAGTTCAAACTCTTCCTTGCTATTGTTGTAGTTGAACCAGGGGTTTTGAAGGCTTGGGTTGCATATGAAGGAATTCAGGTAAAATTTTTAACCATAATGTTTGCCATCTATTTATTTTACACTACAAAAAAAATGTTTGTAAGTAGTTCACACTATCAAATTTGCAATTATGAAATCTGGCGTTAATTTTCCATCTTATGCTTTATTTGAATCATGTATTGAATGGAACTATTGGAAAGGAAGGACAAGTTTTCTGATGTTCTGACCTACCAAATTCTAATGCTTAATCTAAGTGAAACTGTTGTGCTAATATCGTTTTATTGGTTTTCTGCACCCTGACTTCCCTAACCTCTTGAAGTGCCTTTTTGGGTTCATTACACGCCTCAGTTTGCAAAATATATGTCCAACTTATTATCACATAGGCATCCTAATCGCTAAAACAAACAGTACCAAGTTAGGACATCCCCATCCAACATCATGAATTATAGTTTACATTGTATCTTAAATCTGAATTAAAATAATTTAGATTTTTTTTTTGAAAAGTAAAATTACTATGTGCACCTACATAATTCTTAGACCATAATTCCAGTATCATAGCAGAAATTGACCTGTATTTTGATGATTTTTTTTGAAGAGGCTTATTTTGATGATTTAAACAGGTTCTTCCCTGGCTCACAGCTATGTGTGTCTGGTGCTGATGGTTTGTCATATCCAAGCTCAAAACTTAATTACCAGAGCAAACTCAAAAGCAGCTACCACTTTCCTTAGGAGATATAGCTGATCATGTGCTTCTGTAGCATGTACTATGTATGGTATGCTATACTATGCCTCCTTGGTCTATCAAGAATCGATGCTATGCAGGATATTACTGTACTATTTGAACATCTGGCATCCCAGTTTAGAAGTAAAGCTTATGTACTCTATTTGTCATCCTGAGGGTGCAAATTACAACAAAATGATCTCAACAGCACACAGCAGTCGGATCGCAACTGGCATCTCCATTAACGCTCCTGAACATTACATGTGTGGTGTCCTATCGAACTCTGGGCCAGATTAGGGCTCTGGCTTAACTAACATATTTCTGGACAACCCAGTCTCGGTTTAGAAATCTGGATCATTTGTTATGCCTTTTGTAATATACATATATTCTTGCACTAAACTAAACCACAGCCGACTAAATATGCGGCGCGCATGGGCGCGCTCAAATCACTAGTTGCTCTATAAAGTCACGTCGCATTTCATTCATACGGTGCATCCATTTCAGACCTGGGGATCATTCACTCAGGGGGTGGGAGGTGCCTCTCAGGGAGCCTGTGTTGGCCAGAAGAGCAACGGGCACATGGCCATCGTAGATATGGCTTACCCACGGCTCATCTTTTGATTATCTGTGTTCAGAACGGTACTTATACATTCTTATATATATATATCAAAGTAGAACAAGCGATGACGATGTATTGATTGTTGTAGATGCTTTTACTGTTTGTGTGTGATACTGAAACCATATTGTTTTTTTAGATTACACCGTACAACACAGACGCTCAACACGCACGCGTACGCACGCTTACCCTTATGAACACACGTACGCAAACCCTACCCCTATGAGCACCTTCGAAGGACTGAGCCGGCAAATCTTGAAGTTCACGAAGTCACCTCGCCGTCGACAGTGACGTCGCCTACCACTTAATGCACAGTGCCAGAAAATCCTGAAATAAATCCAAGATAATGTGTCGCACTCAAGATTTGAACCCTGGGTGGGAGCCCCCCAACCAATGGTCTTTGCTACCGTCTGATGCTTCTAATGATTTTTCATTAGTTGTTTTTCTCAACATATTATGTTCTACTCCACTTCTGTCTTGGAGAATAACTCAAAGGTATAACCATGATCTTTTTTGAACGGAAATACTCTGTAAGCTTTAGCCATAATCTTTCATTGTCACAATTCTAGATTCACAAGGGGACTGCTCGACTGCTGCAATGGATAAACCGGCCGATGTTGTTTTGTTGTAAGAGAAAAACATTGTACCATATGATTAATAAGTCGGGTTGATAAGTTGAAGCGAACATGGTGATTGGATGGGATGGCTAGAACATCAATGCTCCTCGTTGCACCAGTTATTGTGAATTTACTCTCTAGTTGTCCATAAAACGAGAAGTTTAACCAACGTTTTTATTACATTTCTAGTGTATGAATTTGTTATGACTGTTCGTTCTTGCACGAATGTTGGCTCCTGGACAGAGAAATAACCAACAATACAAATATGAATTCAAAATCCTTCACTTGATAGTAGTAGTAATTTTTTTTAACTTCTTTCTCCAATGAAGCATGGAAGACGATATACGTGAAGAAGCGACGTAAGACCGCCCCCAAGGAGAGGGGATTCTAGAAATTCCATTGCACGTGTTTTTCCTGAGTTTCTGCAATGACATTTCTTCTACCTCTCCTAGCTTGCCATATATATATATATATATCCGAACCAATTACAAGAGATGTGAAGGTTGTTGTTCTCATTGAGCGTGATCAAGAGTTGTAGTTTTAGGAGATCTGAATGCATGCTTTATTAAACTTTCGCTGCTTCCGCTGGTACACCAGCCCTCTCAGCAATAATCTGTTCATACAGATCCCTAATCTTCAGCCCAATGATGGTCTGGAAGAGACCTGTCCCGTTGTTGCTTCCTGGGAAGTCTGCATGCTTTAGCATTTGTTGTGTCACCTCTCCGTAGAACTTGGTTGAGAGGTTGCTTAGATGGCTCTCCACGTAGATGAGCTCATCTAGTTTGTCAAATTGCCCATCCATCTCCAAAACAGATACCTGAACACATCAAGCAAATGCTGATTTTGTAAAGCTAGCTTTAGGTCAGCAAGCAAATTCTTGTTCACTAGCTTAAAAGAGGCAATTTAGACTACCAGCTCCGTTGCTATCTTCCAATTCCATGTAACAGAACTAACTTTGCATGAGGGATTGAAGAGGACAAATAAACAGAGATGGATTACCTCGTTTCCAAAGTAAGTGTCTGGGCCATAGGCAAATTTGATGCCAGGGTAAGAGCATGTGAGCTTTCTTCCACAAGGCACCCAGCTGATGCTCGATCCTTCATCAAAGAGATAAACTGGGTTGAAGAACTTCACCCCTTCTTTCATGATGAGCTTCACACGCAGCACCTTTCCTTCATTGTCACCAGGAATCAACTGGGTTGGCAGAACTTCAATCACAGCATCAGCATACTGCTTCTGCGGATCTGTGACACCAAGTGGCAAGCAAGTAGTAAGATCTAACATGCCTTCATTTGTTGACTATATATTTGACTAATTGGTTGATGTGGCATTTTGCTGCATTTATATGCTAGGTTTATTGAGGAAAAAAAAATAATCTATGCTGATTATATGTAACATAGTTGGAAGAATGGCGTACCAATATAAGCATCAAAATCTGGTTTTCTGGCCTCGATACTGGCCTGGATGCTTTCAAGGCTGTGGCCACGCTCTGCCATGTCCCGCTGCCAAAGTACCGGTAATATTTTAGAGGCAGGATAGTAGAAAACAGCAGAAAGATGGATACGCTCAAGTGGAACAAGAAACATAAAAGTACTTGTGCTCAGCTAACCTGAATTTTCCAAGCAAACTTAACTTCATCACTGATATCCAAGTAGATACTGAAATCTAAGAGGTCCCTCACACGCTGATCGAACCTGGTTTATAAGCATGCATATAACTAGTTGTCATGGATTGTATGTACAACAATTTTGTTGTTTAGATTTTTTGTGGGGATCGAAAGCTTATTGTAGCCATTTTTTACCTGACAACTACAGTGTTAATCAAATGCAGTGAAGAAACAGAAGAGCATACACAGTATTCTTTCTGTGATCGATAGAATTGATTGGGGTATGGGCATGGAACGTGAGCTTACATTGGGTGCAGACCTTCAATGACAAAAATCTTTGGTGGCGTGATAAGCTCCGGCGGGTCGAGGAGGCCAGTGACATGGTTGTAGATGGGCTTCTCGACTGCCTGCCCATCTTTGATCGCCTTCACCTGCTCATACATGAGATCAAAGTTGTTGGCCCTTGGGTCGAGGGCGGTCACACCTTTCTCCTTCCTGCCGTTTCTGTCCAGGGAATGGTAGTCATCGAGGCAGATCACTGTAGTGGTGTCACTGATGAGCGTGTTGGAGTCTGGGTTCCCGCCCTGGGGCGGCACCGCGGCGCCACCAAAGACGCTGGTGAGCCGGCGCATGAAGGTGCTCTTGCCGCACCCGGAGTCCGCCGCCAGGCCAATCACCACCGGCTTGTCGACGGAGCATGAGACCTGGAAGCTTCCGTGCCTGCTTCTGCCGCCGCCGCTCCTCCTGTTGCTGGTGAAGAAAATGACTTGCCTCTGTGTGAAGCCCGCGTTCGAGACGGTCGTGCATGGGGAGTGCAGGGAGGTGGTGGTAGTGTGCGCGCTGCAGATCGCCATCTCTGCGTGCCGGCGGCGTTTGGTTCTTCTTGGCTAAGCTTGTCTTCTTCCCTCCAAGCCAGGCCAAGCCGGAGACTGGGACTTGAAGAGAAGAAGAGATCGAGGCAGAATGGGATGGATGGTGGATGTGCAGCTACGAGCCTACATACAAGAACATAAGGACGAAATGAGGATGGCAATTTTGTGGTGTCCCTATTTTTCACATTCTTTTCTTTTCCCCTGATAATATAGCTTATTCTGAGCTGAAAATGAGTTCTTCCTTTCATTGTATTTTGTCAGTATTGAGTTCTTCCTTTCATTCATTTTCCTTTCATCCATTCGCAGGAGCGAGTGTATTTTGTCAGTATTGAGTTCTTCCTTTGATTCATTCAATTCAATTCGCAGCGAGTGTATTTTGTCAGTATTGAGTTCCTGCTTTCATTCATTCATACGCAGCGAGTGAATTTTGTCACTACTCCTCGTTTGAACACTATTTTCTCTTGCTTATAAAAGGCTTCAGTATTTTCATGACTACCATTCTTCCTGCTGATGCTTCTAACATGCCATGGCAATAGCGAGTTATATGCAGAAAACATTTTGCTTATTGCTCGTCTGCTAACTGCTAAATGCGGCGTACATCGTACACTACGTATTTCAGATTTCCGTACTCGTCTGTATTTCTGGACATTGCACATTACTTGTGCTTTTTTTATCCCATTGCTGATTAGCTGATGCCTGACTAGTGATGGCCACGGACACTCGTGGGAAAGCGGAAAGCTTGGTCGAGGTTTCATGAATTTAGATATGGTTTCTCCACGTGGCGGCGCAAGGATGGCTGGTTGCAGATGAGGGAATGATGGGTGGCTGGAGGATGTTGCTGATGATTGCCCCGTAACATGCTGTGCACCATTGTACGTCACTCGACGGCCAGCACTTTGGCAGCGTCCACATCACCTGATGTCCTAGACCTGTGAGAGAATTTCTCTTTTTATCTCTTTTTCTTCTTTTGAATATGCGACCCCAAAGCATCTGTGTTGTATATGCATCGACGGAAATGCATTAAATCGATTCTAAATGACATTTGTTTGGATTCATGAGCCGAAACGATATTTGCTACATTGTCAGTTCGTCACATAACACCCTTCCATATATAAAAGAAGTAACACGATCGTGTCTCCACTGTGGACAGGGATGATGATTGTGTTGCAACAGTTTCATCCATGCTGCTCACACAAACTGTGAAGCCAGAATATTACCAGGGGGTCACACAATACTCTTTCCCTCAGAAAAAAAAAAAGTCACACAATACTATGATAACAAATAAACCAGGAGGAGGCAATAGCTTCATCCATGCAGTTCAGTACAAGCTGAATCTCCAAGAAAGACCAGGAGATTCGTTCAACGTCACAGAACACACAAATGAGATACCAGGAGGCCAGCACCCAGGATGGACGCATGGCTGACTGACTGTCCTGGGTTCCAACAACCGTAGCTCTTGTTTAAGGCACCAACAGACCAATCAATCTGTGCAGCCTTGGTAGAAAACAGAAATGCACACAAAGCGCAATTTGTATATATGGGCAAAGAATTGGGTTTTAAACAGATCATCCCCGAACGACACTACAATATAATCGTATATACCCTCCGCCATACAAACTTTAAAGGAAAAAGGAAAAAATATACATTGTCATAACATACAATGACTGACATGTACTTACTTATGTGTATGCACAAAACCACAGAGCAATCAGATGGGACTTGGTGGACTATTCCAAGTGCTTCCATAGCCTACTTGTGCCCTCTGAAGTACATGTATACTTTCTGCATGCACCAAACAAAATAAGATCAAACCAGTGTTGGTATCACATGAACCAAGTTCTTCAAAAACATGTTGACAATTTAAACAAAATGACAACATCAGTCACAATGACTCATTCCTGGTGTGACATCCTTGCCCACTCCTAGCTTTTTTAAGACATGTGTGTGTGTTCAATTATGTACACTTGTACATACCCTTATTAAAACAAATACGAAGACAAATTAACATAGAGACTGCAAAGACAAGGACTGGAAATAGACATACTGACATGAAAAAACAAAGCTGCTATTGGAACTTATGAACCATCTAAAAATGCAAATGCAAAATTTTTTTAAAAAACTAAAAAAATCCATAGATCTAGAAATTTTAACTGTATTGGACCCTAATTTTCTAATTTTAAGAGAACTTCGTTTTGTTGAGAACTATGCGTAGATTTGGATAGCTAGAAGCCTGGAGATAAATGTAGTCACAGATAATAAAAAGGATACTTATTCTAAGAAGATTATCAGGTAACAGCGAGATATTTGGAAGGATTAAATGTTTAAAATTTAAACATTTCCAGTTGTTCCATCCGTAACTATATTAATCCCAAATGGGCATAATAAGAAACAGAACATATACAAATCACTGTAAATGATCACCAGTGGATAGCCATGTACCCCATGTGCAACAGGTACCAAGATATAACATAAAGGATTTTCCTAATACCATGAAAATTTAGAAATAAAAGGAAAATGCATAGGAGGGAAGGGATGTAATAGAATGGCAAACATAAACAATGGATAGGCTACATACCTGAAGAACCCATATGCTCACAAGTGTCTCCAAGCAAAACAAGGCAAATCCGACAAAAGTAAAAGATCTGAAGGGGAAGAATGATTTATGTGTCAGATTCTTGCACTTTTTACCTTCTAAAATTGTAATGAAAATCCTTTGCAGACTAAGAGCATAAAGCTCCTTGAAGAAAACAAGTACGGTTGCTCATTTTTATAGCTACGAGGTGAAAAAGGATTAAAGAAACGTTTCTAGATGTACTCACCCCAACTATTGCATGATCAGAAAAGGTGTCAATTGCAGCCAGTATGCCCCTGATGACAAACGAAGTATATTTCTCTTAGAGCAAGATAGACAAACCAAAAACATTATGAATCTTGCATAAGTACAGAGGCAGATAATCCATCTGAATAGTAAGCATTAAGAAAGGTAAATAAAGATTAAGCAGATAATAGACATCGCCATGTTTGCCAGTTGGGACAGCTTGTCCCTCAGCTTTTCACAGACTAAGCAGAAGCTATGCAAGTGGCAGGATTTGTAGCAGCTTATCAATAAACAGAAACCAAGAACGAACTGAGTAAGACAAAATTGCTTTTGACAAAAAAAATTCCAAACTCAATAGGGCCTCAGAGTAGAGCAAAATAAAGCTCAAAACTTAATAGCACAGCTGTGTAGGTGCTGCTAATTGGTATTATGTAAGACTGAGAATACACAAATACTGTGGGGATTATATACAAGGGATGGTAGATGATGAAATTTCTTTACTCAATAAATGTTTTTAGATAATGGATGAGTACAAAAACATCTGGCCTCTACATCCGAGGATGTACACAGTCAATTACTCAATAAATGTGCAATGCAATCTGTAAGGAAGCTTACGTTAATGATTTTCCGCGGAACACAACTGGAGGGGCAATAGCAGCAAATATGCAGAAAGGCAATGTGGAGCTGTGCACAACCAAAGATACACAAAGTAACTAAACCAGATTTATAACATACATAGAAATAGCATTTCAATATCAAGAATGCAGAAGTCATGTCTTGATCTAGAAATTACCAGGTAACAAAGGAAAAACCATCCAAAGCTGAAAGCACTGTCAGTTCTGTTAAACAAGTTGGCAGAGAATCAGTACAAAAATACTGGTAGTGCCAGAAAACATAAAGCAACATGTCTATCAAGTCATTTACATCTGCCAAAACATGTATCCTACTTGACTTCAGTTGGACCACAATATCAATAATTAATAATGTTCTATCACCTAACTAAAATGTTATGCATGCTCAGCTGAGAGGAAATGAAACACATAAAGTTAGCATTATGAACTAGTGTGCATTAATCAACCAATAGCCATATACCTCATTGCTCGGTATAGAGGTCTATACCACATCAAGTAGGACAAAGGGATGCCAAGCATACCATAGATGGTAGCCAGGAAAAATAGTTTGGAATCTGTAAGCATGAAAATAGTCAAGACTTAGAGGACTGATGAGCTAATTCATAACAGTGCAATAAAAATTAGCACTTGCCTGTACTTAAACTACAGGTCAGGTACAATCAGAGTAGTAAATGCAGAGGTGCAAGGAGAAAAAGAAGATATGAAGGGTACAAGCTAGCTACAAGCCTACAATGAAATGCTAAGCTTACCTCCCCCTCTGATCCAACAGACTATGACAGCAATAAAGTTCCAAAAGAGACAAAGCACAATACCTGTACAGCATTACAACAAATAAACATCCTCTGTAAGATGGTAAGTACAGTACAACTGCAAATTCCTGAAAACACTAAATACAGAAATTCAACTATTCAGGAATGCATGTCTACTATACCAAGCCAGCTAGCGAACGCAAGATACTGCAACTTCTGAGCGTTTGCTGGTATCTCATTGGCAATATCATGGTGGATGATTGGGAAGAAAGGCGGCCAGTTCTTGTCCTCCATGGGCACCCCAGCTACAACACCACCAGGATACAATAAGCCAACAACACAATACTCCATATTCACTGTTCTATGATAACATAAAAGACAACCATCTAGATAAGTTCAATTTGCATAGAAATCGGAAGCATACCGCTCTTGAGAGCTTCCTCTCTCCTCCTGATATCCTTGGCCCCCAGAAATTGCAGCAAAAAATAGAATATTCAGTCAACGTCTACTCCAAGGGAACAGCATGAATGAATAAATTAATAGTGAGAATCCAAGGGAACAGCAAAGCAAGCACGCGTACCGACTCTCGCCTCCTGAGATCTGACTCCCACTGAGACAGTTCCTTGGCCTTGCCCTTCGAATCCTGCATCCCAAAACAGAGCCACATTACCACGCACGCTCCGTCGCTCCCTCGATCACTAAGCAAGCAACGAGGATGTTTCCTAAAGAGAAGGAGCAGGAGCCTCGCTTACGTTCATGGTGTCGAGGGGGATGTCGACGGTCGCATCGCCCCTGCCGCCGCCGCCGCCGAACCCCGCGGGCTCCGCGGGCCGGAACCCGTACTGCGACTTGACGCCTCCGCCACGCGCTCCTCCGCCTCCATTCTGCACAGCACCAAAGCAGCGCCTCATTAGCACGCTCCAGAAACTTGAAGCCCGAGATCTCTCTCGTACGAGATCTGCCGGGACACCCCGAGCCACATCCACGCAGAATGTGTGTGTCGGTTGGCTGGTTGGGGGACTGGAGGAGGAGGAGAGAGCAGAGAAGGGAAGAGAAGAGGGGTTACCGAGAAGGGGTTCTCGTCGGCGCCGCCCTCGTCGAAGGGGTTGGGATCGTGGTGCATGCTCGCTGCCGTGAACAGCTCCGCCTCGATCGGGCTTCTGGCGTAGGAGCAGCGAATTGATCGGTGCTCGGTGGTGGGCTGTGGTCGTTGGCGCGGGGAGACCTGGAGAGGTGGGAGGGGTGGGCGTGGTGGAGTGGACTGACCGACGACCAACTCGCTCCGGTTCAAGTTGCTCTCATCTCTTTTTTTTTTTTTTTTTTTTTTCACCTTCCGTTTGTTTGTTCGCACGCAGTTCTCGGTTTCGCGCTGGCAGTGGCAGGTGACCGGACAGGACACCTCACCGTCATTTCCGTGGTTTTCAAATAGATTTATTCTATACTATAAAAATACTTTAGAATTAAATTAGTGATGATACTTGTCATATACTCCAAGTATAACATAAATATTAAGCAGTAATAGTTTTTTTAAAAAAAGGTAACTTGGTTTATGCTTATGCATAGTTTAATTAATTTAATTACGTTTGTCGATCGAACAACCATGAGAGAGCTAGATATATGATAGGATCCGTGCACGGCGGTGGTGGGATCGGGCGGTAGCCTGTTGGGTCTCGAACTGTTAGTCACCCTGTCACCCACGGATTTTACCTAAAATGATCCAAATCATTTATCGATTGAAACCAAACCAAACCGAATTATTTGTATTCTTGGCACACTTCCACTCAACCAAAGGCCGCCCAAAGCAAAGCCCAAACCAGTTAAACTGGTTTTAAACAACCCATTCCCAGGTTAAGCCGCATTGTTCGTTCAATCGTTTTCTTCTGCTGCTGATGAACCAAACGTGCCTTTTTGTGCATCTAAAATACGTTCGTTTTTCTCCTTTTAATACAGATGAGAGACCTGTGAATTTATAAGCATACTCCCTCCGTCCCAGTTTAAACGTCGCTGGAGCTATAGTATTGTGTCTCGTTTTAAACGTCGTTCCCTGCAGCCACCAGGTTCCCAGTCGTAGCTGTGCATGCGTGACTGCATGCTAAAAAAGGCTAGGCTGGCAGGGTAATTTGCCACTTGGCTTGGTACAGGTGTTGTGCTCCCAACGACTTTTAAAGTTTAAACTGGACGGAGGGAGTATGCATGTAATCACATCGAAGTAGAAGAAGCCGTTTGCATTAATTGATATCTTTAAAAAATTTGGCAGATTATTATCTCGGGGTGTTCCTATTTTTGGAGGACGTGCAGTGCGCAGCAGCGGCATTTCCTGCCGTCCTCACAAACGCCGCTATACCACGCGCAGGCATCGCCGAGATCTATCGACGATCTGGCCGAACCTAGCTAGCTAGCTACCGCGCAACCATCCTACCATGAAGCGTTCGGCGGCGTCCACCGCACCCCTCGTCCTCGTCGTCCTCGCCGTCGTGACGGCGTCTGCCGCTGCCACTGGAGGCATGGCCAGCGCCACGCCGGCGGAGCACGCCGGCAACTACCTCGTCTACGTGAACCCACACCCCCTGGCGTCGACTGCCAGGCGTACCAGCTCGGCATCCTGGCCGCCGCCCTCGGAAGGTACGTGCACCGTACCGCCGACCGTCGATCTTTGAATGCACATGCATCTTCGATCGGAATGGAGAAACCTCATCGTGATCCATGATGCATGATCTATCTCTGATGCAGTGAAGCGAAGGCGAAGGCGGCGATCCTGTACAACTACAGGAACGTCATGAGCGGGTTCTCGGCGAGGCTCACGCCGCCGGAGCTGGAGGCCGTCAAGAGTAATTATGCTTTTATCTATCTATCTATTTATTTATTTATTTATGGATCACCACGGTAGGGAATAGGGATCATCACTGATTATTGCTTGTTGTGGATGCAGAGCAACCTCAGGTGAACCGGGTGCTCCCGAGCGCGACCTTGTCTCTGATGAGCAGCAAGTTTGACGGGGTCAGCTAATTCCGCTTTTGTTCCAGCAGCCAACGAGCGCATCCATCGCCGACCCTAAAATAAATCTCATCTCATCTTTGAATTTGTTTGTGGGTGTGTGATTGGTTGCTTATATTTAGCTTGTACATCACAAAAGGCCACCATATAAACGTATACACTGGTTTTGTTCTACTTTGTGTTGCATGGAGTCACCTCCATGTATATTACATGTCTCATGTTCTATTAGTGGTTATTGGGGAGGTGTCTAATGTTTTGCATAGTGTTGTGCCTTGTAGAAAAAAAAAAAACTAGGCATTTAGACTATTTGAACCCTCTCCCCTCCCATCACCACCCCCTGATCAAGGAGGCGGCGGCTCCTCCTCATCCTCCTCCAATATCGTCCGTACACCGCTTCAACACGACGGAGCTGATGTTGTGGCGAGAAGAACACTTCTTCCAACAGTGAAACAGTGTGCTGCTGCAGGTGCTTCCAGATTATGGCCTTGTTGGTCCGCTCGTTTCGGCGCATGAGGAAAAAAAAAAACTCTTCTATGAATAAATGACACTGAACAGACAACCAAGCGTCACTTTCAGACATTGCAAGACACACTGCCGCTAGCTTGAGTAGCAGTGCTCAGGTCCTAGGCTCTACTCCCTGTGTGAGCAAATTTGTGGGTATGGTTAAAAGATCTCTCTACTCCTGTGTGAGCAAATTTGTAGGTATGGTTAAAAAGATCTCGTCTGTCTCATGCCAAAGAACAGGTAACATCAGTAGTGCATCATCCCAGTTCAGCACTTCCACAGGCAGCATATATATACCATTCTCGTACTAATTTCAGCCAAGGGCCAACACAAGTCTAAGCATGTGAAAGGGGCAACAAAAGAACACCAGGTTAGTACTTATGCAGCAAGATTAAAGGTTTTCTCACATTATCCGCATGTAATCTTGGTATGCCTAGTACATTCTCGAGTGCAGCCGGTTCCAATACATCCTACCACCAAAACAGCTCCCGGGGCCCTCTCTTGCCTATGCACTCATCACTAGCACAACACACGACTGGGTTAAATGTACCACGAGAGATGCAGCAGCCGTACGTTGCCTCACAGCAAGTAGAACTGCGAGTACAGAAGCTCCCTGATCTTGTAATAGTCCTCACAGAGTGGGCCCTCAATGACGATCTGCTGAGACCCTGTGCTGCCCTGCAATATGTATCATCGCATCACAAACGCAAGACCTTGTTTGGATACTGTAGTATCAACAAACTGCATTTTCTGCATTTTAGAATCCATAGAAGCCCAAAAGACTAAGCAACATAACTTTCAAAACTAAAATAAAAGGCTTCTTCCATCCAAACACTACATAATGCTGCTCAAAACCAAACAATTTTGCAAACCATGGTATTTTTAAGAGCTCCAAAAATACTTTGCATCAAAACGGGGCCTAAGTGTGTTAAGTCTCACACCACTGGTCAAGGGCTCAAGGCATATCAACTATGTTCCTGCAGTTTTGTCGGTATATCATGAAAATTAGAGGCATCTGTTTGTCATGTATCATCTCAAGTTCTGGACGATAGTTCTTGAACTGGAGCAGATCAAGTTCTGCTTAAACATGCCCAGGGGTGTTTCTCCTAAATGGATGCTCAAGTTACCTTTTGGCTAGAATCTCCAATCTTGCGCACCATGATGTATTAAGCCACACCTTAAAGCACCTCCTGCAAATTCAACCTGCAACAAATCTTTCCTTAGAGACTATGTCAATGGCTTCAGTATATACCAAAAATATTATTTATCCCTTCCCGCTTAATATTATCAATTAAAAATACATATGCTACACCTTTCATCAATCAACTCTTGTTCAAGACTTCAAAAGCTGAGACTGTTAACATCTATGGCTATGTGAACTAAACAGCCTGTGCAGGTAACAAGTTCCATCTAGCTGTATGCTAGGGAATTAGAGATAGTGAAAGTTGCCAGCACAAATTTCATCTCAACATACTATACTAATACACCTGAATCTCAACATATTTGATCCCCTCGTCTCCTGTTCAACTGGGGAAAAAAAAACACTCCCGCCATTTCAAATTATAAGTTGTTTTAGTTTTGTAGATACACAACTCTTATCATGTATCTAGACATAATGTATATCTAGGTGGGTACCAAAAGCTATGTATCCAAAAAGCAAGGGCGACTTATCGTTTGGAACTGAGTACTTACTAAATGAAACATAAGTTTGGATAATGGCTATATAGGTACAGAGGATGGTCAGACTCAGCAATTCAATATAATAAACCTACCTGCCAGCCTTTATTTTCCAAAAATTGTTTAAAATCGGACAATTTTAAATCACCCACAAGAACTGGCTTGTGGGGTGGCGGTGTTGATGATGGGGGGAGCAAAATAAGCTTCTCATCTTCTTTTCCAACTTCTGCATCCACCCAAGCAATTTCATGCTCACCCAACTGCAAACCATGCTGGTGTTAGTGATTTTAATGATGACCTGTAGTCAAAGTAAGGGCATACAACAAAGTATACAGTGTTTAAAAACTAACCGCTTCAAGAATGGAAACATGGTTACTTGCCTTACAAAACCTATAGGTACCAGCTAAAACTAGGCCAGTTCTTATGATAAATGGACAACTTTTTCTCTTGAACATGCAGGAGAGCTGCATATCATTTATATTAAGAGGAGTAAGAAGTGGGTTTAGAAACCCCATACAGACACGCACATACACACACCCACACCCTTTTACATCTAATGGTGTATCTCTCTCTCACTTTTCAAACTTGACCCAAGACCACTAGAGAAGAACTCATGCATTGGCTGGCTCTAGAGCAAGGAGATTGGATATTCCCGAGCTCGGCCAAACTCCACAGTAGGAACTCATCTTTTACTGAAACCAAAACACTACTTAGGCTCGGTTGAATCCCATCAAACACACAGAGACTGATGATTCCAAATGGACCAAGCTCCCAGAATGATGATGGAATTGAGACCTTTTTTAGTCTGGTCATCAACACCAGAATTTGTGCTTGCCCACTATGCATTAAAGGAGTTGTTATCAGGCTGGGGCAAGAGGTCCTGCAGGCCAACCTTATGAATGGACAACTTTTTGGCATGCAAAGCCTTTGAAGTTGAATAATGAATGCAACTGGTTCGATATTATTTAGAGCTAGCAACTGAACAATGCAGTAACAACCAATATAAGAAACACTCAAATCAACAAATGCCATATATGAAAGGGAAAGGAAATATTTAGAATTTCAACAGCTAAGGAGTTAAAGTTCTGGTGCAGTGTTTAAGAACTCACAATTTGCAAGGGGCATCTTTTTTCCTATAACAAATTTGGTTGGCTTAATCTGAGGGCTAAACTATACAAAAGGGAAGTTGGACCATTGGATTTTCATAACAAGGTTCTCTGGAGCTTGTTAACAGCAACAGAAAGAATGAATGATAATGGTTTAGGGAAATATAGCTCATACCTTCTTAGAAATGATGTTACTCATTAACTTCTCTGAAAGTTGGACCTGAGATAACAAGATAACACAAACATGACAAAGTTAAGCAAATGGAATGTTAAAGAAATATGCAACATACATTGTTGTATATATGGAGTTAAGTCAGGAACACAGCCTCTTAGCTTAATAAGTAATGACATACATTTACACTAGGGTATTCTTGCAGCCCACTAGAAGATCATAGTGTCGCATAACTTAATTAAATTTAAGTGATTGGTTCTACTCAGTACTTAAAAGAGAGTATGCATTTAAGATTCTAACCTTATAAGCACATAAATCCGATGTTACATCGATTGTTTCCTCAATCTGAGGAGCATAAACATGCAGGTCTAAATTCTTTGCGCAATGCATTTTCAAATGCTCAGTTGCTTCGCTGATCCATGCACCAGAATCTGCAAAAAGTCATGCATAATTCCAGCATAAGATAACAACTTTCTATGTACAGGTCAACCATCAACCACGAGGATAACAGTAGCAGGTTCTCAAATCTTGTTCTAACTATCCAAACAAGAAGCAACAGACATTTGCAGTTCAAATAAAGTTTTGCAGTGGCATGTCAACCCTAAAAAATGCATAGAAATGACATAGCCCATCTTTGGTCTCAATACCACAGATATTTAAGTACATGGGGTTGGGGAAAATTCAAAAAGTTATTTTTGCTATGGAGAAGTATAACAACATGTGTGCAGAAAGAAAGAATATGCTCCAGAAAGGAGCATTCTTAAGTTAAAAGTGGCAGTGTAAATCTAAACCATGCAGGTACAAGAAAGAATACATCGAATTAAAATCACATACAAGTTTCAATGGAGCCACATGAGCAATAACTGATTTTACAGAACGCCCATCAGAGCGACCTTCAAAGTCCATATAAACCAATGAGCATTTCACTTGAACCTAAAAAATTGTTCAGTGAGCACATGTAAAATCTCAGTTATATAGACATACATCAGCTCTGCGACTGATGCAGAAATTAATGAAAAGAAAACAAAAAGGAAAAAACTTACAGCCATCTCATTGGAAATGACTTTTTGAGGGTGTTGAATCAAGAAGCAGGTGTGCTGAGCCATCATCAATCTTACCATCTAAGCCATCTCCAGGACCCTGAAGAAACGACATGCTTGTCAGAAAACAACAACAACAACAACCAAACCTGTCAGTCCCAAGCAAGTTGGGGTAGGCTAGAGTTGAAACCCAACAACCACCCCCTCATTCACGGCTCAGGCACATCGATAGCCGTTTTCCAAGCACTCCTATTCAGACACAGATATCTAGGTATATCCCATGCTTGTCAGAACCTAGAATAATTCAATTGACCGATAGCCGTTTTCCAAGCACTCCTATTGAGACACAGATCTCTAGGTATATCCCATGCTTGTCAGAACCTAGAATAATTCAATTGACTGTCGTCTTGTATTGAGTTTCATGTATTTCCGGTTCTGTTCAAAACATCTCAGTTATCACAAAGGAAATCACAGAGTTTGCTAATTTGCACCAATGGAACTCCCGAAGTATAGTTCAGTTGAGTCATCTGATCCAGTCAATGCAACTCAAATAACAATGAACAATAATTATATATGACTGACAGGTTATTTACAGATGACCAACATTAAAAACACAACAGGCATGTGGATGTATAAGCAAACTTACAAGCATCAGAGTATTATCCATTTCTTCTTGTTTCATCATATAATCATCAGGGTTGATGACCTCACCAAAGTCATCCCATTCAGCAGTGTTTTCAAAAAAGGGAAACATTGGAGCAACACTGGTTGAAGGAGGTACAAATCCATCAATGAAAATATCAGTGTTCCCACCAAAATGTGAACCAGCTGGCAGTACCACAAAGTAAAAAAGGATAGTCAACTATACATAACATGTCACATCAAATAGTAAAAACCTTACAGCATAATATAAGTTTGTAGAAACTAAATGGAACAGCAGACATGTTAGTATAAGCATTGTCTTGTCTACTTCAATATATATAGTTAACAATCACGAAAAGAGACAACAGACTTGATCAAAAAATTGCCTGAAGCAAGCAGAAAATAAGTAGACAGTCAAAGAAACAGCAAGTGTAGTCTAGAACTCGCTATCAGCAGATACACATGTTTAAGGTTGCATGTGGTCCTTTCAAAAAATATATATTTTAAGGTTGCATGTGTGGTAAGTTACGAGGGAGATTAGCATCTAGGCATATTATACCATTCGCAGATTTTCGAGATGAGCTTGCATCAATGACCATTGGGTCAGAAGCTTTGGCGTTTGATCCAAGAGAAGCCTTCAGCTCCTCTTCTTTGACAAGGCTAGCCTTTAGCGCTTTTTCTTTTTATCCGTTCCTGTTCTTCTTGATAAGCCTTTAGCTCATCACCCACCAAAGGAATGCGCTTGCTCATAGTGACCTTTACAGCTTTAGGGGGTGGGTCCACTTGGAGCATTCGAGCCAGTGTCCCAAACTGGAGAGCACATGTTTTCTAGTCAGATAATTGTAAAATGATACATGACACAACAATCATGCTTGTAAGAGAAAGAACATTAAGATTAAACGAATGGAAGTTTAGTGGAAGTGAGGGTTCATGGCAATATACATTTTGTTCCAAGTGCGACCAAGCACAGTCAGCAATCATAATTTGGAAGCTTAATACTTTCTGTGACATGTCATTCCAGATTGCTAGCTACTGAGAACATGTGAAGATTCATGACAAGAGTAACACACAGGAATGTACCTGTCCCTTCTCAGTAAAGAGCACTAGATTTCTTGCTTCATTTGCCATCTCAACAAATATGTCATGAGAAAAGCCAACCTCCAAACTTGCCATGGATGCTAGAACCACCTGCTAAATAATTGTTAACTTCAAGATTCCAACAATACAGTAGAGAACAGAGAAATATGTTACCCTAACCTTTGGAGCATCTCCCAATTTCTCAAGCTCTTCTTTGTTAATTATCAGCGTGATCTTTCTGTGACATAGAACATCAAGAGTTGTTAATAATAGAATCAGATGGAGCACAATTTATTTATTAAACTGTTCCTTTAATACAAATATACACAAATCTGAGGTGCAGCATTGGTTACAAAAGGCTAATAGCATGGCTCAAATGATAGGCTTCTAATAACTGCACAACTGAGACAAGACACAATAAAACTGTGACATCATGAAATGCATTAAAAGAGGATTTCTAGTGAACATAGCACAAAAAGAACCAAATGAAGGTTTAATTAGAACTTATTGCTGTTTGAGGTCATACTTCAACAAGAAGGCGTTGGCTCTGCTGCTTTCAAAAGATTTTGCTATCTGATCACCCATCCATTCAAGAAAACTCTTGACATAGTCAACAGTACTTGTCGACACATTTGTCAGAAAGTAGATAGGATACTGCAATCGCCGTTCATCCCAGTACTGTAACATATCAAGACAGTCAGCACATTATTGAAATAACAGGAATACAGAGTCCAGCAATAGTGTCGGAGATTTTTTACGTGTCCAATAATAAAAGAAGCTCCAACACTCTACCAGCGTATCAACAGGAAGTAGCACACTTCCACCAGTTGCTAAAACTTTAATTAATGAATCTGCATAAACCATGATGGCATTAGACAACAGTACAACACCATGGCTAGGATGCATCACATATATAATAAAGGTTAAAAAACACATCTTTTGGTAGCTCTAAAAATATCAACCATGGAACCGTCATGACATGACTAAACATAGATGCTAGAACTTATGAATACTACTGAAACTGCAAAAGTCTAAACAGAATAATAAAAGCAAATTCAGTGTTGAGTGCTGTACCAATGAAATCTTGATCTTGCTTTTTCTATAGCCTTGATTGTTCAAAGCATTGTAAGCATCGGTTATCAGAACAGCTGGCGCCGCGAGCGATCCAAGAACAGTGCCATTCAAATGCCTGGGAAAAAAATACAGCAATTTCGGTAGTTTATGCCTAAAAAACTAAATTAATTCTGGAAAAACACAAGAAAGGATCCAACCTCTCTTTCCGATGGTTGAAGTCAACAGCATACACAACATCCTCCCCATCTTTTGTAATCTTCCACACTGTCCCCCCAAAAGATGCCCAGCCACATGTGGAGCAATAACAATCCCTTCACCTTTATCTACCAAGAGATATTACGTGAGTAGATGCAGTGTAGCAAGCCAAAATGGTGTACATCATCATGACCTTACTGACCATTCAGAAGGTAATTTTGCGAGTATTTCAATCTCACAACATTTTGGAATGCAGCATCAACATCATCCAAAGTAAACAAGTCAAAGTCTGAAACTTGCTGCAAAAAAAATTTAGTGGTAAGGGTCCACTGTGAACAAATATAGACTACAAAATGGGGTCCGGTTTTCTTTAGCACATTGGGAGGGAGAGAGGGATTCTATGGTATTGGAAATGAGTGTGGTTAAAAAGTGTACGCCCTAGGAAAATATTGAGCACCATGAAGCTTACCCATCGAGATAGGAAATGGTCGTACATGGTCAAAAGGCCAAGTCTAAACACGGGTTCTGTTGCATAAACTGGTGCAGAGAGCCCAAGATGTTTCATAGCATAAGGCAAAGCTCCTAGATGCATCATGTCAGGATGTGACAGAAGAACAGCATCTACAGTTGGTGCAACCCTGAAAAATATACAGTATCTATTAGTGTAAGTGAAAACTAACAATCAATTTGCTTCGACGATAAATAGCATATTGACACCAATGACATGTACGCATCTGCAGTGATGGAAAGTATCTCCTTTACACAACTGCTGGAGTGTAGGTTTTGGGGAAAAAAATGGAGTGCATCCTTGCATCCATATCTATAAGATGTGTAAATACAACAGACGGCAGGGAAATGAATGGTGAAACGATTAGTCAGTGGGCAGGCAATGCACCGATTGGCATGGTGTTACACAAGGAGGCCAAAGTTTGGACAGAAGGAGCTACATGGTTTTATAGCATCAGATAGAGACTTATTTGCACCCTCTTACAAGAAACAACAGATATGAGCAAGAGTGTCAATTACACTAGACTAGGCATAGAAGATGTGGCATAATAGCAGGCCATTCAGTAACAAACATGCATCTAATCTAAGCACATAAATGTTATGTTAGGATGGATATGGATTTGTGAACATTCACCCTCCAACACGCACACAAGAATGCACATTGCGCAAGCACATCAGTCAAATCATTGGCATCTGTTGCAGCACCCAAAACCCTAGGACTAGAGAATCCACGAGTCCATCTACTCCTAGTCACGCAGAGGCACCAATCATCAGCCAGAATTTACACCACTCCCTTGATCACTGAACAAATCAATGTTGCGCATTCCATTGGGCCAGCCGTCAACCAATCTGAGCGCAGCGCCAGCCAAACTCCCGACTCAACGCCAGAGGCAATTCGTCCAAAAGGTATACAAAAATGTGCGTCGGGCGCAGGAACCACTTCCACACGGGTAACTGAATCGACTACAAGCTAAGCTGACGAGTCAGGAGAGCAAGAAGAGAAGATGCGTACTTGGCGAGGGGTTGAAGTTGCGAGGTATCGCACAGGTCCGTCCATCCGCAGTCGAGGAGGAAGCGGAAGCCGTCGACAGCGAGCAGGTAGCACAGGGGACCCTCCCCGTACGCCCCACTGAGAGGCGTCACCTGCACCGAAGTCCCCATCTGATCTGATAACTTCGGCGGCGGCGGCGGCGGCGGTTCGACGGCGAGCGGTGGCCGCAGGCGGAGGATTCCGGGTGCCGTTTGGGAATGGGAAATCAGGGGTGTGCAGTCACCAAATCTCAGCCGGTGGTTGCGGATTCAACGGCAGCTTCACTAAAGTCGCGTAGCAGGCCAGTTTGAGCGGCCCATTCCAGCCCACGACGCCCAGAAACAGCAGCGACCATCTTTTTTTCTCCTGTGCCGTCATCCACGTCATCGCAGATGCGCATGCGCTCCACCGCCTCCGTCCTCGCAGCCACGGTGGTCTGACCCGGGGCGTGTTAAGTGCCGACCAACCGGCACACGTAGCGGCCCACGAAGCCCGCCCCGACGCCGTCTTCTTCCTTGCGTCAGTCGCCCCCGCCGCCACCGCCTCCGCCCCTGCCGCCGGCGCCCTAGGGCTCGTCGGTCCGCCTCCACCCTCCCCTCTTTGCTTCACAAATCGAAACCCTAACCCGCTCCGGCGACGGCGACGGCCTTCTTCTCCACCTCCGGCGGCGGCCGTCTTCTCCACCTCCGGCTACCTCGAGCTCCCCGCCGCCGACCCGTACCCATCCGGATGGGGCTTTCCCTGGCCCGGGCTCGGCGGCGCCCCCCCGCCGCCGAGCTCGCCGCCGGCCGAGCCGCCTGCCGCCGCCGTGTCGATGGCCGCGGCCAGGCCGGCCGGGCCTTCTATGGCCGGGGGAAGAGTAGACGGGAGGCGAGGTCGCCGGAGGCGGGCGCGCTGGACCCTAAAGCTACGGCGAAGGGCGGAGCCCAGAAAGCGACGACGAGGGGCGGCGGCGACGGCGACGGCGAGGTGGGCGAGATGCGGCGTTGGGGCGGGCTTGTGGCGGGCTTCTAGCGGGCCATTGGGCCAAGCAGGCCTTGGGCCGGGTGGTCCGCCGGTCTGACCCGGCACCCATACGCCTCCCTCCCCTCGTCGCGGCACAGAGGCGTGGCCCTCCCGATGGCCGCTCGTCGTCCGGTCGTGCTCCTTTGCATGAAGAAACTGATGATCATATATTCGCAGGATGTCCCTTTGCCAAGGAGTGGGTGAGGCTTGATTCAGCCTCCCATAAGACAATGGTCACTTCTCAGGCAACCTCCAAAACCTTCCCAGGCATCATGGCATGCACCTATCCCACCAACGCACTTCAGCACCCTCATCGCGCTCTGTTGTTGGCAACTCTGGAAGCGAAGGAATGGAGTCATCTGTGTTTCTCGTCTCACCAGTCAGCAGTCGCCACACTGCCGGAATTCTACTCTATGTTCTAGAATACTCGCATGTGATTCAGGCTCGTGCTGGGTCTCGTTTTTAGCACAGTTGCACTAATTCAGGGTTACGATAATTTCATTTCAGAGCCCTTCCTCAGCTCATGTGCTCTGAGAAATGCTGTCGTGCCCAACAGACAAACAGGGATCTTCAGTCCAAGCGCACCCAGTCCATGTTCATCGAGTGCGGGCTGCTCATTTCGCCACCAGGTTTTCTAATTTGAAGTTACCCTTAATAACACGAATGGTTTCATAGTGTAGTGGTTAGCACTCCAGACTTTGAATCTGGCGACCTGGGTTCGAATCCCGGTGAGACCTCCCATTATTTATTTCTTTTTTGGTCTTTAAAATTCACGTTCTAATTATCTGGTTCTCTTACAGAAACGTCATGCTAATAGCCAAATTAGCCAAAAAAAAAATGTAGCTGTGCCTGATTGAGGACATTGTGTAATGTAAACGTGGTTCTCTCTTTTTTTTTTTTTTTTTTTTAAATAAAAAAAAAACTAAAAGGGCCAGGTCAACTTACATCATCACTAACAAATTAGGCGCCAGCCTGTGAACACAACTTAACCCAGCAATGACCACCAGCTTTGAAAGGCAAGGTTGACTCAAACACGAAATCGACACACAGTTCTGCGTTTAGTGGCTTGTCTTTGTCAAAACCACGGACGAAATTGACTGCAACAAAGCTGTTAGTATAGTCAGCAGTTCTAGATACGCAGTAGCCAAGAGTCGTGATTACTGACAAGAAAACCTGTTGCCTGCTGTGGCAGGTTGCCCTCAGAATGGGCTGGCCCGTGTATTGAGCTTTTCTGTACACAATTTGAGGCATCTTTGTTGGAATGTTTCCAGATCCACCGAAGAAGGGAAAGAATTGACCAAACAATGATGCCATATCTTTTCTCAAAGCTTCATCTAGTATTCCACCCAATTGACGTCCAAATCCTTCAGCTTCAGGAGCCATTTCTGTGCATCTGGGGAAACATTGCCTTTATCAGGTATCACCCCGTGCTTCTTTGCCATCTCAGATGGGGATTCAGACCGGCTCTCATCATTCAAGTCGCCTTGCCTTCTAGGACGTCTTGGTTTAAGAGAGAGAAGGCGCGAAACCTCCTGCACCCCACCCCATTTTTCCAATGCCCGAGCAATGTCATAACGGCCTACCAGCAGAGCATGAAAATCATTTCAAAAGCCAGACAAGGAAACTTCATGACACGACACCAATCTAACTTGCACATCTAACCTGAGAACAGGAGCCAATTTTCTGTTTTTCATGTAATGATGTTATAAATCTAAAGACATTTGTGCTAAAATGAATAAAACAGTAGGATGAAAGTGCCACAATACTTTCTTTTTCATTTTCCAACAATGGACTACAGATATTACCTGCCCTCTCAAAAGATTTTCTACTTGGCATATAAGAAGGATCCATCCCCAACTTTTCTGGAACCGGCTGATCTGTATATAGTGATCAGATGTCAGAAGTTGAAAAATAATGAATATAGCATATGATGTTATAAATTCAATGGACAATTGGACACTCACTCTCATTCATACTAGAAATACAAGGGGACAAGTTTTAACTCTATTTGCAATATATGGTGCAAAACTATTCAAAGATTAAAAAACATGGTTATACCTGTATTCTTGTGCTAGAATGGATATATATGATAAGCACAGGAGGGAGCTAAAGATATATGGTATTACCTCTTCTTGCAAGTTCTCCAGATTATCCCAATATCCTCTTGGTTTTCGATTTTTGTAAGAAAGAGAAAGGTTCATTATGCTGGCAATCTTCGGAACCCACCCATTCGTGTTATTGCCTTCTCGATATCCACCCTTCCATGAGACCGGAGATGCTTTCTCTTAGGCATGAAACCATACTGACCATACTCTGCAATGAAATTCTCAAGCTCTGATTTTAGGACCTCAATGTCCTTTTGCAACCCTGGGACTTTTTGGTCTCTGTTTCATGGTACTGGATGAGCAAGACACAGATGCGTGCTCAGATTGCCTGCTTTCAGCATGATAAGCATCTGGGTCTATGGACATATCAGAATGAGCTGTGGAGTTGCTACCCTTGGCTCCAGCCTTTTCAATATAATCACGGATTGCACACAAGTTTGATGGAAGATCTTCATATATGACCTGTAACAGATTGATGAAAATGCACAGTCTGCTTTACTATTTCTAAACACATTAAACTTTATCAAAGCATTCAGCTGAAATAATCATAAAGGCACCACATACAATTAATCAAGTAAGAGCACGAAAAAATCAGCCTATTGTCAAAAAGCATATATAAAAAAAATGTCAGAAACCATGATAATTTTTTTGGGGGTCCTACTGTCCTTACTGCTATGGAATGTAGTCACCTGGAATTTGAAGAGCTGGAGATACGACATGACTTGTAAAACAAATGCTGTTAAAATACCTTCAAGTTTTAAAATTGGATATTTGAGAGGCGTAAGCCACCAAGAAAAATGGAGAAAATTGATCCCTGTTAGGTTCTTTCGAGATAATTAAGTTTAAACCAACCCAATACGAAATTTAACTATAGTAAGCTTATACTATTCGAGAAGGCACCATGCAAAGCACTTGTATAACCAAAACAGAATACAGTGTGCACAGAAAAGCCTACTTTAACCATCTTAAGATAACAAGACAAATGTTATATGAATTAAAGAAAATACATATATGGCTTACCTCTTCAAGGATAGACTCAGAGAGAAAGGTGTCTCTATGCATCTTAGTCTCAACCATGTACTTCAACAGGGTGTGCTGATCCCCAAGTTGTTCTAAGCGCCATTTCCCTTTAAATGAGTAAAAATCACCCTCAACTTGTTCAAACTTGATCTCTTGCTCAATTTTTTTTCACGAAGATCCATAACAACACGGGCATGAAGGACCATATACAGCAGGCCTTTGCAACCCTCCTAGAAAAACGATTTTAAAAGATATAATGCTTGAAAAAGAAAACAAAGACTATCAGACTGAATTTACAAAACTTTCTTTCAGATGAGCACAATGAAAACAATCGAGTAAACTAAAACCAGGACAGAAGAGAAAACTGTGTATGACAGTATGACTTGAGGACTTTTTCATGCTGTGTTGTAAAACAAAAAGGACAACCTAAGCCAGGACTACTTCATATGTTCTAGTAAAACAGTTAACCACAAAATATGAAAAGAAGATAACCACATATTCTACCTGCATTATGCGGACCTTGTTATTATCACGAAGAATAATCCTGCTGATAGCCAGGTTTGGTACGAATCTATCAAATGAATTTTGTTAGATCATACCTGTAATAAAATAAGAATGTGAACTCAACAGATTGTAGAAAGATAGAACTACTTACTGGGCAAATTCTCATATGCCGTGAGAACATTCCATACCTCTCGAACTGGTGTTTTCACAGTGATGCTAGCAAAAACACACCTATGAGCCCCCTCATGTTCCTTCATGCACACCGTACCACAGGATAAGACAAAACTTTAATGCCCTTCCCTTGATGGCTAAGAATCCAATAAGTATTGATATAAGTTTAGTAAATTACCAACATGCCATCAAATCTTGAAGATGGATCTCATCTACCACGCAAGGCCTATCAATTCTGCATACGTTTCCATATACACCCCCCATTTTGCTAATCAATTCAGAAGCAGGTGATGGAAGCACACTGCTAACACCAGAAGTGGGAGGTGCTTCTTTAAACTTACTAGAAGAAGTATCAACTGTTGTACTAAGGAATTTATCAGGCTGAGAAGAAGTAGATGATGGCTTCAAGTCCTCAACAGAGAATTTTCTCGAACCACAACTTTGATTTTCCAGATAAATTTTTTCAGCTCTACAAGCCAAGGCACCAAGATTTACAGGAAGATCTGACCTTATAATCTTTTCAAGAAATATAGCCGGGAAATTGAATCTTGGTATCACATTAACTTCATACAGCAAAATTGCACTAGAGGACCTGCTAGCAAACAAAAAAGCAAAATAGGCCGTATTAGACTTAATCTCCTTTTCCGCTCACTAGAAGTTTGAGACCTATTTAAGGGATAATGAAAAGAAGGGAAATTGTTTTTAGTCTGGGGGCATCATGGTGAAATTGTTTTTTCCAGTGATGAAATTAAGCTGGATGTTCATCAGAAGAAAATCAATAAATAAGGTAGTATACTTATTTTTCCCTCCGTTTCCAATGTAGTTCACTTTTTGCTTTTCTAGATCCATTTCTTTTACTACGATCTAGACATAGTGTATAACCAGGTGCATAAAGAAAATCAATGTATCTAAAAGCCAAAAGTGAACTATAATTTGGAACGGAGGGAGATATAATTATAAAAGATACATGTACTTATGTCTTTATTGATTTACCTCCCATCCCACTTATCCTGAGAAAAGAAAAATGATCATCAGATGCATACCTTGGACCAGATCTTATGGACCATTTTCCTTCAAACTTCTTGAAGTCACCATCTACCATCGAGAAATGGAGTTCTGCGCCCATTAATCTGAAAGCATAAATTGCATAATCATCAACGAATAATCAAGTAAGGCAATGTAACTTAATATGTAGAATAGAAAATGGAGGAGATCCATCATTGTTTTTCAGATTTGCTAAATATAACTCATACAACTAAGAAATATATCAGAGAGAAACACAATATATAGCAGCTCCACAGCAAAGAAGAAGAACACATGCTCACAAATGCTGCATTCACACCCTCATGGACTGGCCAACTGACCATCTACTAGTACTTTTCAGTGGTTCACATCATGACATAACATTGTCGGCAATGACAAATGTTGGATACTCCAAAACTGTCCCATTGCAATTTAGCAGTTAATGGAAGTCAATCTGCGACAGCACGTACGGAATCATGGACTTCCTGCAGATCCAACACGACGCGTGCCTCAATGTGCCAGTACAATGCTTTGCTGCAGGCCTCTCTGCTCCAGCCATATCCGCCCTTCATGCGGGCAGGAATCGTCCCACTGCAAGCAAGCACGAATGCGGGCTTGACGAGGGCGCCATAAGTGCGATCACAGTTCACGGGCGACAAATCGAGACGAGAAAATGCGGACCTCTGGACGAGGTTGGGGATGAAGTCGGCGAGGCGCTCGTAGTCAGTGATGACCTGCCACAGGGTGTCGACGTCGGCGGCAACGGGCACGGACGCGAACACCCGCCGCCCGCCACGACACCACGTCCACGTCACACTTGACGCCGCGCGCCGAGCCGGTGGGCGCGGCCTCCGACGCGCCCGCGCGTCCTCCGTGGTAGTGCTGGTGGTCGGCGCCCCAGTGGTCCCCAGTGGCGGCCGCGGCCGCGGCGGCGACGGAGCGGCCGGAAGGGGCCCGCGAGAGCGCGGCCGCCGCGAGCGGGGAGGCGCGCGCGCGCGCGAGGGTTAGGGCTCGGGATCCCCGGGAGGAAGAAGGCGACGGGCGAGGCGAGAGCTCTCATCGCTCGTGCGCTCGATACGAGCGGGAGAGTGTATACTTGGCCACTGGGGTGGGAACTGGTGGTGCCCTGCTCGCCGAGGAAGGAGTAGGAGAGACGCGCGGTGACCGGGGACGGAGAGCCGTTGCCTCTCCGTCTCTGCCGAGTGGGACCCGCGGTGTCGTCCCACATGTCGGTGGCGTGGCTTTGGGTCGACGGCGACGAGCGATTGTTTCTGTTGCGACGGTGAGAGGCGAGTGGCGGATGTGTGTGGGGAAGGCGAGGAGGCACCATAGCCACTCGTGTTGTGATACATGTTGAGCCACGGCATAAAAACCTGAGGTCCTGTTTGGATCCTCTTGTACTCCATTTGAGAATCTGTTTTTTAGAAATTGGGTGGATTCAAACAGCCTAGTTTTTGCACATTTTTGCTATCAGTTTCTTATGATGATCCTGCGAGCAATAGATGAAGCCAGACTCTTAAAAAGTAAAATTGAATCCAAATAATCTGCTAGTTTTTGTTCCTTAGAATCTATATTTAAAACTAGAGTTAAAAAACTACAGCAGTTTTTAGATATAAGAGCATGCGTGTTTTTAAACTCTTTTATTTGGCTTGAGGTGACTAAAAATTAGAAGCTTGTACCCTCAACTTTTATTTAGTCACCAAGAATCCAAACACCGACATGTATTTCAATAACCTGACTCTTTTTGGCTATCTTAATGTGGGTCCTCGCGGCATATTTTAAAACAAACCTACCAACATCCGGCTATATCGCCCTACATTACCAACTAGAGTTGGCTAATGCAGCCCGATGGACTCCACCCCAATCATACGGGACAGAGAACGAAGGAGAGAATGGCCCCTGACCACATATAGCCTCGCAATTGAGGCGAGATAGACGTAGAACCAAGACATAGTCTCTTGTGTAGCCTTCTCTCGCCGGCCCAAAGCAAGATGATGATTTGGAATCTTATAAGCTAGCCGGAACTGGACACCGCTGGAGACGCCCTAATAACAATAGCCACATCAAAATTGTACCATGACGTCGTAGCATGCGGGAGATTGATCATCGAAGTTATTGTTGGGTCAATGAAGCAAACGCAAGATCGATTTCTATCTTTGCATGGATTGCATGGTGTAAAATTATACGCCATTGGAATTGAATTCATTCTCTGCAGTTTTATCTTTACCTAGGAAATTTAAACTAGAGCTATTTTTTGTAGTTTTTTTTTTCATTGGCCACTATCCGTTGGCAACTTGGGCATCTAATGACGGTGTTTGATTCTACAAATTGTATTAATGCAATCAGATTACGGAGAGGATCAACCCAAGAATCAAATAATGACAATCCTAGTGGATTCTGTGTGTTCTCTTTGGCGAACTAGTGTGGTTTGTTCACACCAAGAAGAAGGGGGGAAAAAACTTTGTGGTGTTGGCGTGTGGGGTGGAGGGAGCAATAGCATGATGAGCGTAGTGGAGGGATATGGTGGCTGCCCGCAGGCAAAGTTAGAACTTTTAAATAAGAAGGTGGATAATATTTACCTAACACCTCATAAGCATGTTTTGCGTGTATGAGGGATCATTAGACATGTTTGGATCTTTAGCCCTTGGGCTAATTTGAGGATAAAGTTCAGTCTTTCATTTAGGCCTCTAAACTTTATCCCTTTGAGATGTTTGGATACCGTGAGAGAGAGAGAGAGAGAGATGATGTAAACATGCCCATGGTCGCAGAAAGCAAAGTGCAGTGGAGGGCATTGAGCTTGGCAATTGACGTTGTTGCAAGCGTGGAAGGATTGCCACTCCCTTTTCATTCCTTTCTTCCTTGGTTCCATCCAAGTTTCTGAATAATAACTGCTTTTGAATGTGGAAAACTAACAATAATGATCAAGCTTCAAAAAGACCTGATACGTGTTCATAATTTAGAAATAAGCAAATCATCAAATCTGTTGTCGGATTAGGAATTGGTTCAGTTAGGAAAACATATTCCTAGCGTACGGGGTTTTGGCAGTGGCAAAAGCAACCCATGCTGGATTTTGTCATTAAACAGATTCAAGCTAGCTTTACCTCTGTTGAAATTAACTAAGTAAAAGTTTGTTCTTGAGGCGTCCGTAAAGACAATAGAAGAATGCTCCCTTCTATAGATCTCCACACCATTATCCATAAAAGAGACAATTGTAACCCATGTCACACAATTGAAAAACGGACAACAAGTTGAATTAACGTGTAATACATTATTAGTAATTAAAATGCTCAAGGGTTATAGTAACTTTTGAGACCAATCATTTTATATTAGAGTTATCACCAGATATGATATGGTTATTCGAATTTGTTAGTGATGGTGCACGACAACATCAAGACACGACAACATCAAGAGTCTTGTAATTCAAAGCGTATTCACGTAACAATTTAGGGAAGTGAATTGCTATTACTACTCATCAAGCCTGGAAAATTGCTTGATTTGGGATTTTTGATGATAAGCTTAACAACAAATTTGAACACAGAACAAAAAGTCAAAAATTGCTGGATTCAATTGCATTTACTAGCCGCCAATTCAGTCATACACAAATATTTTGAACTCAGAACAAGTAAAAAAATGTTTGATTTGGGATTTTGACAAGCATAAGTCTATGATATATATATAAAGAAGGTGTAGAGCCAAAACAAGTGACTCTTGATTGGAGATGATAAAGACGGGTGATAAAATACAGGTTCACTAACAGTCTACTACTTTATTCCTAATGTTATCGCTACTAGTATTTTGGTTCCCGTGGCGTAAAATTTTTAAGGTGTCAGTTTTGTGGGATGTCAGAAAGGGTGTTTGGATATTATTAAAAAAACTAATTATAGAACTCGCCTGTAGTGAGATAAATTTGTTAATACTAATTAACTATCGTATTTAGCACATGTTTGTTGTAGCCCAACATCGCCTAATCACTGGATAATTATAAACAAAAAAATTATCCATAAAAATACACGTTAAATATGTAATTAAAGTACAATATTTTTTAGTCTATACAGTATTTAATACTCTATGTACATGTTCAAACAGATGTGATAGGGTTTAAAGTTTTGGGGAATAATCAGCTCACTAAAAAAGGTAGAAAAGAGAGATCGATTTTCTTAATAATAAAACTACTCTGACAGGTCGAGCATCGACCAGTGCTCCCCTGGGGCCAAGAAAAGCGGACTGCTTCGTTCAAGGTTCAACTGCGAGAAAGCTTCGAGCCAGAGCGGGGGCCGAGGGAGACGATGGTCGGGATCTTCTCCAGGTTCTCCGGCGGCGGCCCACCGCCGCTCCAAGAGCGTGGCCGTGAGTTCTCTCCCTCGCCCTCTTTCTCTATCACGCCCCCACTTTCTTCCATGTCGTTTCTGCTGTAGTTTACTTCCCCAACCCCCAAGAAGGGATCTGCTTGTTTATAAGCCATATCTGGTCAACAGTAGGTTAGCTTAGCTTCTTGAAGCCGTGCAACTGTGCAAGGGGGTCAGATTCGGGCTGGTTTCATTTGACCCCTATTTGTTCATGGGTGGATTCTGCTGTCTCAAATGACTCGGTATCTCACCTTTTAGTTCCTCTTCTGATTCTTTTGATCGGGTTGGTTTTATCTTTTATGTTCTGTCGTTCCATTGAATTTGAATGGCCTTGCGGCTCAAAAATTGGGGAAAGTTGAGTGCTGTTGTTCTCACTATAAATCGCTTCATAAAAATTTACAGTTACTATGTAGTCAGGTGGAACTATTGATTGGATAAAAGCCAAGCATCAGAAAATAACCCTAGTAATTTGTGCAATTGGACCTTACTGTGATCAAAAATCTCGCCTAATTTATAGAATTCCCTTTCATCCTGCAGGAGGTTGTCCCGAGACGTTGGCCCCAACATGAGTACAGGAGAGTCTGATCCAGCAGCTGTTCCTGCAGAGAGCCCTCACGGTATTTGAGGTTGGCGTTGAGTTCAAGCCGGTGGAGCACCCTGTTGAACCTCTCAATCTTGATATGAGCCAGTAAATGCCCACTTCCTGAGCCATCTATACTACATGTAAGCCATCCTACCAGTGCTTATAGAAAAAAGCTCTAGAAAATCACGTTGTTGACAGAAGGCGTTAACCTTCTTATCTTGCATCATTCAGCGTTAAGCGGTATTAGGAATCTTACGTTACAAAATTAGTTACCTGATGTTTTGAAAGTATCATTTCCCTTGTAACAAAAAGCATCATACACTGCAAACTTATCGTTGCCTAATTGGTCTTAACTGGTCGATGGATGATAGGATAGGAAGGTATGAAGGTAGTGAAGGACAAAAGGTGTTTTCGAGTATCAAATGAAGACCAATTAGCAATCTTTCTTGTGTTGCAGACTTAAATGTTGTTAATTATATTAGCGAACTGCCTTGGAGTTGCAGAATTTAGTGTTTGTGTGAACAACAAACTGCTAGATTTCATCTTACCTTTCTGATTAACAGTCTGGTTTGTATGCTTGAAGTTCAATATTTCCTTAACAGCAAAGCATGAGATCTTTCAGACTTAACTCGTCCCCTTGCTGGTTTTATTGGCTGATGGTCTGATGGATGCTAGGATGGGAGGATATGGAAGGAAAATGTCTTCAGTTGGCACGAGGGTGAGAACAGACCTGCCGGTCGTGAAGGAAGGGGTCACAGCTCGAGCCTGACGGTAACAGTGCTTTAAGGTCACGATCTGCAGTTCCAAGGCGTGCTATATTGCCCTCCGTAAAGTGCGCCTGAGCACAACATCCTAGCGCTGCTTGACGAATACGACGTCTCTGGGAGCCGTGGCCTGTTGAATGAGCTTGAGTTGGGCGTGGCCAACGCATTTTGTAGCTAAACTGTGTTTGGGCATCTGCCTTTACCTCTCTTCCACTTGTCAAGTGCCACGAGCTGATATGAATACATACAGCAACCTTATGTCTGGAAAGAATTGGAACTACACAACAGATCTTTTGTCTGGGTTTTGTATCTATCTATAAATACCAGTGAAAACATTTTGGGGAAATTGCCTCGCACTTGTCAAAGAACAGTAATGGTTACTGAAACACTTGGTTTGTGTTTGTAACTTTGCACTGTTGAGTGCCATCATGCAGTTGTCTGCAAGTTTAGACTGTTTACCGTTTGAATGACAATTGTTTACCGGCGTGTTTAGTGGGACACGTTTGTGTATTTGTTATGACAATGCTGCCGGAAACATTTTACTTTTTATATAGTGAGACATACTTTTATTAAAGTATTTTTTAAAGACAAATCTATTAGGTATAATTTTTCGATTCTATTTCAGCGTTATTTGGGACGCCTCGACTTGTGGCTGGCGGAATCATTTTATTTTAAAATGCTTTGCGAGAGCATGTAACTTATATAAGATAATTTTTATTTTGAAATCGAGAATGGCACGTATCGACGGCGCAGGACATTGTCGTGCACCGCTAAATTCATTCACGACCAGAGCTGTACGACACATCTAAGTGCAAAACAATGCCAAAACCATTACAGCTACTGCCGATTATTTGTCAGAACAAATCAGACAATTTTATTACAAGCAATCACTAGAAGAAAAATAGAAGACTGACCCAACAAATATCATGCATCAAAACGGCCAGCTTTTGTTGGGCGTGACCTGTCATAAAAGTTTTCCATCACAAGCCACATGTAATCCTCTGGCCTATCGCCAGAGTTTACCATCTGAGCCACATGTAATCCTCATCTCTTATCAAGTTACCATCGCCTACCACCGAGAACCCCCTAGTAGGGTGACTGGGTGAGGGAGCAAAAAGAATAACACCGGGCATGGAAAACGCCTGCCCGATGAAACAATCTATCGGGGAAAGCAGTACATGCCACGGCAAAACGGGGGTGAAAAGAGAAAAAATGGTCAACCTAGGCATTCTGCTTTGGCTCCTCACCAGCTAATCTTCTCCGCTGCTGGTGCTCAGCAACCTTGTAGTCCACAACCTCACGGAACAGGCCTGGGGTGAGCTCGCAGTCTTTGCTCCCATAGACGCAGCCTGGGCGGCTTTACGCCATCATTTTGCGATCTCTCTTCCAGAAGAAGCCCTGGGTCTTGGGCCTTGCGCCTCCTGGAGCAGGTCGTCAGTGATGCCTTTCACCTCAATCTTCTTTGGCTGGCGGCGGAAGAACCAGAGCCAGCTCTTCTCATGTTTGTCACTGGCCTTAATGATATACTTATCCAGGTATAGCTTCAGGAGCAGGAATGAAGCTCATCTTCCCCAGGCAGGGGAAATTCCAGGACCTCATCAATGCGGTGGCGACAGCAGAGTCAAGATCACTGGGCCTGTTGGTGGCAAGTGCAAGGACAATGTCCTTAGATTGGTCACCTGTCTTGGGAAGAGGAGAGCATTCAGGGCACTCCTTTGAGCTTCACTCATGTAAGTTTTATTCCGTCTGCAGGGTACAAAAATCAGTCTGAGATGTCAACAATACAGTTGCAAGTTAAGGGCGAGAAAACACATCTGAAATATAATTGGATCTCAGACACTCAAATACAACAATGATAGAAAACCATTGGTGCAATAAACTTCAATTACAAAATATTAATAAGTGCAGTGGGCGTTCTAGCAAAGCCACCTTGCCCCCAACCCAACACACACAAAAAAAGAAAAAGTTGTAATGTACTTAATTTCACTGCTTAACTTTTCCTAAAAAAACACTGCTTAACTGCCCCCTCTCTATACATTTCAAGTCACTGAACAGTTGGTGATTAGTTATAGTTATAGATGATTAGTTATATATGCGCGCATTTTTCTATTTCAAAGTTATTTGTGATAGATGAATAACAGTCAAGAGTCAATAATGATAGATTTGAATTCTTGGTAATGACAAAAATATCGCTATAAGCTAGCAGCAGAAAAATTTCTGAACTCCATGTTATAATGCTGAAAATTCAAATGATGTCATGGAGCCATGGAGGTGCAAACAAGAAAAAGTATCTGGAGATTTTGTTTTCACTTACTTTCGCACAAAGAAAGCATCTGCTTCATCTATGAAGAGGAGCAAACCCCCTATTAGATTTCTTAAGCCCAGTCAAACAATTGATGAATCTTGGTGACTGCTTGTGATCCCAATGGCGCAACATCTCCACCGGTCATTAGTGCATAATCTAATCCCTGTAAGTAGCGACAACATTAATTGGGACAGTAGCATTTTTCAAACGTTTTTTATTAATGCTGACATTAAGTATGGTCTGAAAAACATACAGAATTGCGAGCTAGTTCTTCGTGCTGCCATGGTTTTCCCTGTCCCGGGAGGCCCATAGAAAAGCATGTTCCTGAAAGGAGCTTGATGAAGTTTTGTATTGGCGTGGCATTAGCAAGCTGCTTCACTCTCTTCTGGAGAGAAGGATTTAGAATAACATCACCAAACCCATTTCCCATCCTTCCTAGGTTTGCTTCCATTCTTCAGTTTGCTAGTCAGGGTACTTGTAGCACGTGAGAGGGAACCAGACCGAGGGATATTTCCTGCGATGACTCCCTTATCAGTGATGGCTGACCTAGAATACGATCAACATAGCCCCAGACTACTCTTGCACCCTCCCCTGGGAAAAAAATATGTGAATATATGTAGGGCATCAAAGCAGAAAACAGAATCAGCAAAAGGTTCTTTTTTAGTGCATGAATGAAGAGAAAAACTACTACACAAACATCAACACAAAGGTTATGTTCATTTGTGCAGATTCCTCTTCCATCATTTGAAATATATGCATTGATCTTGAAACAAAATGTGGTAGATACAGGAATCACCCAAATCAAACAAAGGGACAAATTTAGAAGAAACAAAGCAACTAATCATACTGTGACTACTTCTAGAATTCAAACCAGTATATTGCATAAAAAGATGTAACTTTGGCATCACAGCTAGTTTCATATTCATCAATGAGTTTATTTAAAAGCTGAGAGGTGGATACTAACTTATGTGCTCCAATGCACAGTAAGAAACAACAGAGTTATGGTGAGTGAAACACACAACTAAAACCAGAAATCACATAGAGCACCATGAACTTTTACCTTGTTGTGTATATCCCTGCAGCAAGTGCTGTTATACCTCCCACTGCTACCACTAGCTTATTTTGATCAGTTAATATGGATTCCCAAACCACCTGAGGAAAAAAAGGGAACAATGATATCACAAAACCAAGGTGTCACAAAGCTTTTATATGTCAGCACTGATGTTTCATAGTATAATAAGCATATAAAGACCCCTAACATCCCGATACAAACATAGGAGTAAATAGTTTTAGTAAAGTAACATTATGCTGGTACCTATAGTATCCAAATACCAGTTTTAATTGCCAAGTAATAACTTTTGGAATTTATCAAATCACCCCAAGTTATTGACACAAACCATTAAGAATAGGTTAAAGAGAACTGCAGAACAAGGTCCAATAAAGAACTATTCACTTAGTAAGGCATATACCTCCTACATGCTCAAAGGTTGTATTTATTACTTGGATCCACTTCTCCCTGTCAGCATTTATCTCCTCCAAAAGCAATCGCCTCTTCACATCTTCAGTTTGCCTTGTTACTAGTATTCTCCCCTCTGCCTCTGCCATAAACTTGCAGCGTGCGCCTCGCGCTAGATCGGCCCTCTCCCTCTCTGTCTGTCTCCGTTTTCCTGGATTTGCTCCTCAGTTGCCTGCCTGATCTGCTCTAGTCTAATCCCAGATTCCTCTTGCATCTTCACGAAGCTCCTGGTTCCTTATCCTCTGCGCCTCATGTTCAGCCAGCAGTTAAGCTTTTTTTTTAGATCATCCTCGTACTGAGCAGCTGTCAGAATTATTTTTTAGCTCGCTGTTGATCAATTTTTTCCTTTCTTCGTAATCCACCCGTTTTGCACCTACAAAATGGCTCATGTTACAAAATAAATTTGAGCACAATATAATTCATGAATTAATAACAGAGCAAAAAAATATACTCCCAAATTTTAAGTCGTTCTGGCTTTCTGAATACAAAGCTTTTACTATGTAAAGAGACATGTCTAGGTGCATAGCAAAAGCTGTGCCTAGAAAAGCCAGAACAATTTACAAATTTAAAATGGAGGGAGTGCTTAATATCACAACTTTTTAAACAATTAAAACATTTATTATGAGAATGAAACAATTTAATAAACTATAAAACCCTCCAATAAAAAGCAAGTATCTCAAGCATGCTTGCTGCAAAAATATTCCATTTTCACCAAATGTCTTTACAAATACATAGGTGACAATAATAAAAGAAAGAGATTTGTCTTGAAAAACTATGTTATGTAGACTATCAGTGTGCAAAGTGACACTTGTGACTGTTGAAATTATGCAACGGTAAAAATCAATTTATCACACTATTTAATGAATAAATAAGGGTGACATGATCTGAAGTACTTTTGATGTGTAATAGAACCAACACACAAACATAAACTCAGTTCAAGTTAATCAATAGCATTCTGACAGACTTGTAAAATACTGCAAAAATTGGAGCAGTAATAATGAATAAGTAATTCTAAGATGTTGCATGTTGATCACCAACATTTGTGTTGCAGACAGTCAAGAAGGTCAGAGTCCGTACGATATGGTAGCGCACAATTCAGGATTTCAAGAATAATAAAGAGTTTTGTGAAGCAGTTTGTTAACAGCAGCAGAGAATAAAACCAGTCATCAACAGGAATGCAAACACTATGGAAGCACATGACTGAAGGTCCTATATCCATGGCAATTACGAACTTGTGATGCTCATTTTGGAGTTTCCAGGAGGGCATAGAATCTTCATTTATAATCTTAAATCTAGAAACCATTTTTTTCATGCAATGTTCTCTAAACTAGCTCCCTACTTGCTTACCCCAGACGAGATGAGCTTGGGACTAAGGCTTTGCAACTATTAAGTTAGTCGGAGAAAGTGATAATTCCTTCGTGCAAAATATCATAACCAACAAATTAAACAGTGATGGGATGAGAGATGTCTCACAAGCTCGATCTCGGCCAGTGCCTTCTGCAACTCGAGTTTCTTCGCAGCTATTTCCTGCTGGCGCGTCTCCTCCTGCTTCTTCATAAGCTCAAACAGCTGCACAATCACAGGTGGAAACACACCCCCAGTCAAAACCCGCGGGACAACGAAACAAGGAAAAAAAGAACCAACGAGAAAGCCCTCGAAAAAATGCCCCCCACCTTTTTGGGGTCCGGCGACTTAACGATCTGTTTAAGCGCCTCCACCCCACGCTCCAGCGGCTCGGGGTCGAAGCCCGCGGCACTGGTGCGTGCGTGCTGCGTCGAAACCTTCGGCGCCTGCGGCTCCTCCGGGGCATCCTCGCGCCGCCCGACCGACGGCGGTGGGGACTGCTGGGGCGGCGGCGCGGCGGTGGCAGGGGCCTGGGCGGGGCGGAGGAGTAGAAGCCGGGGAAGCGGAAGGTGGAGCCGCCCCCGTCGGCGTGGGGGCCCGCTCGGAGGAGAGCGCGAAGGCGGCCCCGCGGAGACGGCCGCGGCCGCTGCCTTGGCGGCGGCGGCGGCCATGGTTGTGAAGTCGTGTGGGGTTTGGGCGGGTAGGGTTTAAGGCTAGGCTGGCTGGCCGGCCGCCCGTCTCGATCAAAACCGCGCTAGGAGATGCGAGTATTTGTGCGTGGGCAGGTCGTCTTGCGGCCCAAGAAGGTCGGCGGCTCTTCTTTCTTTCTTCTTCTTGGGATACAATACAACACAGCAGGGGCTCTCTAGAGTTCGCTTCTGATATTTTCCAGTTTTCCAGGGGGACAATGTTTATTCTTTTTGAGAGACAGTGGGGACAGGACAATGTTAGTGTCTTATTGCGTTACGTTATGACGATAAATTATTTATAGATATATTTTTATATAGTATACTATTATTATTCAGCATTATTAATTCATAAAAATCAAATAATTTATTATGGTTTTACACGCAGACATTGTTTATGTTTGATACCGCAGTCATCGCCAGTACATGATACCCCCTGAGAGGGGTGAGGGTCTATTTCCACCTTGTTTGTTATAGGTCATGTTTGATACCAAGGCAAATTGGTAGCTAGCTAAAAAAAATAATAAATAAATATATTTTTTTTTAAAAAAACTAAAGTAGCTATAGTGTATGAAAAGAAAAGAGTTAATAAGTGGACAAGTTTTTTAACTAGCTGTTAACCAACTAGCTAGCCAATCATAGCTAATTTAAACCAGTTTTTAGCTTCAGCGAGTAATTAGCCATGCGCATCCAAACAAATGTTTGTACTATGGATCGCATGATCCGTGGAGGGCCAAAGAGGCAAGCAATGCACCAAGCTTTGTTGCCACGCTTAAAGGAGTTGAACGCGATGATAGAATGAAAAACTCCTCCGATTCTAAATTATAAGACATTTTTTTTATATGTAACTTCTATTGTACATTTAGAGAAACACAATGTCTAAATATATAGAAAAATAATATATCTAGAAAAGCATCTTGAAATGAACATAGTAGCAAGGAAAAAAAATAATATGTCAATTCTTTGATTGACAATTTAGAAGATCATTATTTTTTTTTTTTTTTTTTTAGATAGATTGGGAGGAGAGGAGAGAGCTCTTCGACTGTTTTTTTTGATAGACTGGGAGGAGAGAGGAGAGAGCTCTTCGACTGTTTTTTTTTAGACAAAAAAGAGGAGCATTGACTTTTTTTAGTTCAGATTTTTTTAGAGGAATGATACGATGGTCATACGGGCCCAACTAGGTTAACTACCCCAGAAAAGTCAGCCAAACGTTAAAAGCAAGCCCATTCGCAGACAACGGCTGAAGCCCACGAGCCCGCTCGCGTTAACCCTTTCGGCGGGCGTTTCGACGCGCCCGGCCGCGTCCGCCGCCGTCGCCGAGCATGCCGCGGTGGTCGTCCCCGAAGGATCCCGCCCTGGAGGCGGCGCGCTCCGGCGCAACCGCCGCTGGATCGTCAACAACCAGATCAAGCGCCTCCTCCCTCCGCTTCCCGTCCCGCACGGCGCCCGTGCGCTTCCTCCAGTCCCGCTTCAAGACGCTCGATCTCATGGGCCGCGCCGCCAACTGGCTTGGCAAGTACCCTTCCTGCTTTGAGATCTTCTCCGCCGACGCCGGTGGCGGTGAGCAGGAGCCCCACTTCGGCTTCACCAAGAGGATGGCGGCGCTCGTCTGCGCGGAGGAGGCTGCCGTCGTGGCCTCCGAGCCGGCCATTATGGCGGACCGCCTCGCGCGCGCGTGCTCATGCTCGCCCGCGGCCGCCGGTTACAGGTTTCCAAACTCGCCGCGCTGCGGGGGCCAGCCTGCTCGGCCTCCCCGACGACTACCTCCCGCCGCATCCTCCCCGCCAACACCGACCTCTTCCGCCTCACAAACCCCTACCCGCACCGCCGCAATGCCGCTGAGCTAGAGAGCTCGTCAGATGGGCGCCCTCGCTCGCCGTCTCCGCCGCCGAGGCCGCCCGCGGCCGCGAGCGACTCGACCCCACGGTTCACCTGCTCGCTACCGGCCTCATGGGTCAAGTCGCACGCCAAGATGGAGGATTTCAACGCCTCCACGCCTTACATCTCGCCCTACTCGGAGGAGTGGGCTTTGCCGGGCACGGACGCCGAAGCTGAGAAGCGATCGGTGGCCGTGGTGCACGAGCTCCTCTCCCTCACCCTGTGGAGGAAGATGTCAATTTTGAAGCTGGAGCATTTTAGGTGGGAGTTTGGGCTGCCGGAGGACACAGTGAGGATGCTGCTCCGGCACCCCTGCCTCTTTATGTGTCAAATCGGTACAAGATACATACAGTGGTGCTCCGTGAGGGCTACGAGGGGTCAGAGCTGAGGGAGAAGGATCCGGTGGTGTTGGCCAAGGATCGGTTGGGGAGCCTATGCAGGAGGGGCTGCATGAGTATAACCAACGGCGGCAAGCAGTGAATTTTGAGAAGAAGAGGAGGAGAGGGAGGTTGAGGTAAAGAAAGAGAAAGAGGTGGAGGATGAGGAAGCGGTGCGCTTGGATAGTGCAGAGAAAAAAGGGAGGAGAGGAGACGGTTTTATAAGGTGTTGTTCGGTGATGGGAATCGGTAATTCCCCAAGTTTTGCTGTGCTGATATTGAGAGGCAGGTGAACATCATCATCAGTGCATAGCTTACTAATTGGGGTTTGAGCGTTGCCATTATGTGATATATGAAAACATTTGCCTGTGGTCATGGTCTTGTGGATGCGATAAGGTTGGCAAACTATTGCAGCTGAAAATGGTACCAATGTGTGTTGTTGTCTTGTCGCACAGAATGGAATTAGTTAACTGTTAACTAGAATATATGACTGAAGAGAGGATCCCTACAGGCACCAGATGCTTTGATCTGTCCACGATCGCAACAATTTAACCATTTGGGACAAGGCAATAAGATAAGTATTGTTGCAGAGGCAGCAGAATATATTGGCGGCAAGGAATGTGGTTTGTGCTGTTGGCATGGGATGTTGTTGTTATTGTGGCCACCTGTTGTGTGTGGACAAGTGTGTCATTAGCCTGAGTGAATGAAAAGAGAAAAAGGTGGAAAACATTTTCTGTGCGCACATGGATTTTGATGGTAGGGATGAATGCAGTGGGTATGTCTTGTCCAGGGAGGTCTGCTGCTCATGTTGTACAACGGCTACAAGGTGGCATCTGGTTCTCTGTTGCTCAAGTGTCACATCGGCCTTCCCACTCGCAGTGGGGAAAACAAAACCGAAGAGTTTCTTTGATCTGGTGTTAGGGATACAGTGATTTGGCGTGAGGCCATCAAGGATACTTGGAGGTGCCCGTGTCCTCCCTGTTAGTGCCATAGGCATCAGCAAGCAACTCCCGTGAGATCTCTCTATCCTCCTTTCTTTATACTTCCATCTCTCAGTTTGAATGTGAAACATCAAGTGGGTAGTGTAGCTAAACTATCTGGGATCCAAATTCATGTGTTCGTGTTGTTAGGATGAGGTGAAGAAGATCCCGTGGACCACCAGTATTTTGAGAGGGACAAAGTAAATAGGGTGTTGATTTTGAAGTAGATAGAGGAAAAAAAGTACCCTAGCTGATAAATTAACACTTCTATTTTCATCTATTAGCCATTATAATTGATGAATTTCTTGGACTGTGGAGCAGATACTTGAGTTATGTTTTGCTAAAATAAGATCTTGTCTAATATCATAAAATTTCGTATTTTTATTGGTGGTGGTGCTTGTTATTTCTTGTTCATTTTATTTTCACCATGAACAAGGCTTGCTTGGATCAGAAATATCTTAAAGCACATGACTTATCATCCTATATGCTTTATAGGGTTATATGATAGCATCATGCCAACTTGTCAAGTTACCTTTTTTTGTCTTGAGTGATGTCAAATACTTAAAAAAAAGTAGAAAGCATGGTTTCAACAAAGTCTTGTGATACTTGATATTATTTACTTTGCTACTGATTGCCATCCAGGTGGACAATTGAAAACAAATTTCTGCCAGATAATTTTACCATCTGGACAAAAAATCTTGGTGATGAGTTCTCTTGGTTAGTTGGTTCCCCTCTCATCTAGACTGGCTGGTTGCCCTCATTATGGTCTTTGATAAGAGTGGCGCTCAAACTGAATCTGTGTTCTCATTCAACCTTAATTGCATTTTCCATCTAAGTTTTAAATATTGCGAACGTTATAATTTTTCTGGGTCTAAATTTTAAATCCTCAATACTAAAAAATAGATAGTTGTCTCAAATAATTATGCAGCAATCCTCATTGCTTACTCTCCAGAGTTGGGCTGCCAATGATGGTCTGCAGAGAAAACAGATTTTAGAATACTGGAGGCATATGAAAAGGCTTGGGAGACAAATTCTGATCCATGCCCTGAATGTTTGAAACTTGGAATAAATGGAACTGAGGAGGCAAGTGCTGTGGCTTGTTATCTGAGGAAAAGCTATGCATAGAGATCAGAAACTCTTATCTCACAATGGTGCATTGAGAAGAACATAGGAGATACTGAGGCCTGTGCTTCCAGTGCTGACTTTGAAAGCCATATTAATTTTAGCTGCCCATTTGGTTGTAAACCTTTAAATGTTAATTTTTTTCTTCCTCAAATTTCTATTACACCTGTGCCACCAAGCATTTCTTGTTTCCAGTGATCAATCTGGTACGACCTAAGGAGCGTAGGGCGTACGTATGGTATACCGTGGCCGGGCTTATGCTCCTCCCGGCGCAGGAGCCAGCGTGTGAGGAGGCGCTATTGTCGGACGGTGAATAAGAAGAACAGGAAGCAGGGTTAGGAGAGTTTATCTCTTCCTTGGCTGATTCCATTATGCATAGGACTTTAGTACTTATACAATTTTGACTCAACCAACTAGAAAAGCCTAACAAACCAACCGACTAGCAAGCCCAACAAACCAAATCTTAAAGGCCTAAGATCCTAACAAATCCTAATCGAGTCCAGACTATCTCCACTGACTACTCATTAGCCACGTTGACGACGACGATATATATGGTGCGGTCATAACACAATCCATTATCATGAACTCTAAATTAAGTATGGATCAATTATTTGTAGCAATGAAATCTTTTATATGTTTATGGACTCTAATGAAAAAAAGGCCTATAGGATGGCCAATACATGGAGCTGACTCTTTGGTGCTCTTTCTGGCATATGTGGTTTTGGATGAGAATTCTGAAGCAGTGCTCCATCCTTTGGTTGAAAAGGATGGTAGGTTAATAAAGGCCATAGAGGACTAAATTGGCACTGGAGTGTTGATAGCATTGCTTGTTCTGTTCTACTGAAAAACTATAGCATAGCTTGCTAAGGTCCCTATCAAAGTAACAGCTATTATAATTTGTTGGCCCTCCTTAGAGAAAAAACGTGACGTGCAATCATGCACAAGTATGCTACTATACATTGTTCAGTTTAAAATCATGTATTATCTGTCCCTTATGATTCATTTTCATTCTGACGGGATCTACAAATGATGAATCCAACTATGATTATTTAGTATGAGATTCTGTCCCATGGATTTTATGGCCAGTGGGGGATTCATTATTGAGACATTTAGATCAGAAGCTTTGAAAAGATCAGATGAAGCTGATGGTATGTTGGATCACACACATCAAGTTGTGAAGGCCAGCATGCAACCTCTTCTGTGACACCGATGGAAACTAGTAAAGAAAAACAATGTAACTCAACCACAGAACCGATGGCGGTGGTCATGTGGATACGACCATTGTTAGTAGCGCAGAGGATCATCAAATTGACGTTCCAGAGGCTAACCACCTTTTTTGGGGACAAGCATTAATGCATTATGGTCTACTAGATGGCATGGCGAAGCTGATGTTGAGACTGGCAACATGCGATCCAACCTGCTCATGCCTTTGAAGCTGGCCATGGCTTCGAAAATGGTATGGTAGCCATGTTTCCATCGGTGTCACAGAAGAGGGTTGCATGCTGGCCTTGTGTCACAGAAGAGGGTTCCAAAATCTGATTTCTCTCTAGGAACAGAAGAATTTGTTTGGTAGGAATTCTTCTGTTGCTAGAGAGAAATGGTTTTGGAGCATCCTTTTCAAATGAGACCTAATTTTTCTCAAATGTGAAATCGATATTATTTTTCAAGAACCATATGATGGTACTATCAATATGAATTAAGACTTGGGTTACATGACTTGACCTTGTGTCATGTTTCTATGTTTAACCATAGCCTATCGGCTGCCAAGATTGGTCGTTTATGTGTAAATTGTTGGTGTGCTCAGCATCAACATGATGTAAAAAGTTATCTTCGTACTAGATAAGGCAAAGATAACAAGACAGGTCCTTGAACTTGACCGATGTGTCATGTAAGTCTCTGACTTTCAAGGTGACCTATCACATGTTTAGGGACTCACACTTTAGAGACCTTAATCACACCATATGTCAAATTTTAAAGACCTACCATTACCACTTTTAAAAGTTCGGGGAAAATGACACCACGGGCCAAGTTTAAGGGGTCGGAGGTGCATTTTGCTCAAGCTTTTACACTGCCGCAGCCGTTAACATGTTTAGAGACCGGTAGGTGGGCCTATGTTGTCAAGTCATTCGTGTCATTTGACTGTTTGCGGGCTTCGGACTTGAACCTTATCCTTGAGCCTAATTGGTTTGTCGCGGCATCGCCTTTGCCCAGCTACCATTTGCCCGCTCCAACTCTTGGATGACATTCAACAGCTCAAGAAAATCCCGAAAATCCCAGCGCTGCTCCCCAGCCACAAATCGCTTGCACGTGGGGCCCAGTAGCGCGGTGTCCATATCTGCAACAGCAACCTCTGCACACAGTGAGGTCGGGAGCATGGCGGCCACGGTGGCGAGAGAGACGCGCGATTTTACCCGTCGCGGTAACCGAATCTTGTGAACACAAGAGCTCCATGGCCACCGGACACGGTTCGGCAATGGTAGTTTCGCACTCACACTGCCTCTGCTCCACCGCTCGCCGATGGTGCTAGCATAGCATGGTGGGAGGTCTAGTTCTGTCCCAGGCGCAGACGCACCAGGTCGCCACACCAAGAACCGCCGCACCGGCGCCGGCGCAGGCGTTGGAGAAGAGGCCGAGGGACCAGGCGCAGCCATGTGGCACGGCCGCGGCGGCGGCGGCGACGGCCGTCTCGGTGCGGAGCTTGACGACGTCAGGAAGGCGCACGCGCGGCACATCGCTGGGCCTCGACCAGTGCCCGCGGCACGCGCGGCCGCTGCTCGCGGCGTGCGCACTCTCGGGCTGGCCGGGCGGCATGGAGCTCGCGGCGTCCATCTTCGAGTCGCTCGTCGAGCCGGAGGCCTTCGATTACAACACCCTGATGCGCGGCCATGTCAGCGGCGGCCGCGGCGACCGTGAACCGGCGGCCGCGCTGCGCATGTACGTTGACATGCTGGAGGCCGGCGTCGGGCCTGACAGCTACACGTTCCTGTTCGTACTCAAGGCGTGCGCGCAGCTCGCGGCCTTGCAAGAAGGGGAGGCAGGTGACAGCTTCAGCTCGCACTCAACCAAGCAGTGTGCTCCTCTGCAATCGTTGACGCGGTGGCCGCGGGATGTGACATTTCTTTGTTTCCATTAGCAGCTGCAGGCGCACATCGTGAAGCTCGGGTTCCAGCACGACGAGCACGTGCAGAACAGCTTGATCAGCTTCTACGGCAAGTGCGGTGAGCCGGCGATGGCTCGTCTGGCGTTTGACCAGGTGGATGCCGAGGAGCAGACGACGGCTTCCTGGAGCGCACTCCTCGCGGCGTACACCAAGCCGGGCTGTGGGGCGAATGCCTCGAGTCGTTCGGCGCGATGGTGCTCGGTGGGTGGAGGCCCGACGAGAGCTCCATGGTCAGCGCGCTCTCGGCGTGCGCGCACCTGGGTTCCTTCGACGTCGGGCGAAGCGTCCACTGCGCGCTGCTGCGGAACACCGCGAGGCTGAACACCATCATGCAGACGTCCCTGGTGGACATGTACGCCAAGTGCGGCAGCATCGAGAAGGCCGCGGCGGTGTTCGACGCGGTGGAGGACAAGAACGCGTGGACGTACAGCGCCATGCTATCCGGCTTGGCGATGCACGGAGACGGGCCGAAGGCGTTGCAGGTGTTCGACGCGATGGTCCGGGAGGGCCACGCGCCCGACGCGGCGGCGGCGTACGTCGGCGTGCTTAACGCCTGCAGCCGCGCCGGGCTGCTCGAGGACGGGCTGCGGTGCTTCGACCGCATGCGACTGGAGCACAAGGTCGCGCCCAACACGCAGCACTACGGCTGCATGGTGGACCTGATGGCGCGCGCCGGAAGGCTGGACGACGCGCGCGCTCATCGGGAGCATGCCCACGGGGCCGACGGACACGGCCTGGCGAAGCCTGCTGAACGCGTGCCGGATCCACGGCGACCTGGATCTCGCCGAGCGCGCCCTTGAGGAGCTGAGGCGCCTACCGGCTCCGCCAACGCGGGAGACTACGTCATCGTCGCGACATGCACGCCAGGGCCAAGAACTGGCATGGCCGCCGCCGCCGCGCCGGTCCGGACAGAGGCGGTCGACTGGGGCCTCGCGCAGTCCCGGGCGGGTTCAGCGCCGTCGAGGTACGCGGCGAGCTGCACCGGTTCGTGTCGCAGGACATGTCGCACCCGCGGACGCGCGACATCTACGAGATGCTCCACCAGATGGAGTGGCAGCTGCGGTTCGACGGCTACAAACCTGACACGTCGGAGGTGGCGCTGGACGTGGATGAAGAGGAGAAGCGGCGCGTGGTCGCCGCGCATAGCCAGAAGCTGGCCATGGCGTTCGGTCTGATCAGCACGCCGGAGGGGACGCCGGTGAGGGTCGTGACCAACCTCCGGATGAGCAAGGAATGCCACGCGTACAGCGCACTGATCTCGGAGATCTTCGGGCGGAGATCGTCATCAGGGACCGGAACCGGCTCCACCGGTTCAGGCGCGGCGCCTGCACTTGCAGAGACTACTGGTAACGGTTCCGTTGGTGTGAACTGTGATCGATGGTGTAAATATCAACAATGATTTTTTTGCTTGTTCCTGCAATTCAGTGTATGTATGATTCCTTTGCTGTGTATGGAATACATGGTACACATTTTCTACAAAAAATGTTTGAACATTTGTTGGCACTTCAAAGGCGTGGAGGGAGATAACGCGCAAAAAAAAATGAGTTTGCTAAGTTTGATGGAGGGAGAGGACACTTCAAATTGCTGCATTTTCAAGGCTTTGTTATGGATTTTTTTTGTTATGGCTTACTTTATTAATAAAAATTCTTCAGGAATAATTTAAATTTGACTATGTTTACATAAATATTTTGAATAAGATGAAGTGGTCAAATTTGACAAAAAGAGTCAAACGAACTATCATTTTTGAAAATGAGTGAGTATTATCGGTATCCAAGAAGCTTGTGTACAGTAGACGTATCTTCCTGTTTTAGGACTGTAAACCCAGTTCTTCCCATCCAGTAGACGTGGTTCCAAAAGTCCTTAATCTTGTGTTTAGTTAATTTAAATATTTCTTCCAGGTTTAATTTTTTTTTGGAATATTTTCGTTTTGTATTTGGATAATTATTGTCCGTTGTTGTGTGACTTTTCGCTTCAGATTCACAGCGTATTTTCGGTCAAAGCGTGTAATTTATTTTTTTATTTACCTACATTTAATGTCTCATGCCAAAAGACGCCGAGCGGATCTTTGAAGCGCCGGGTTCACTTTTCATGAACTGAACATGCTCTTCGTTCAGTCAAACCAGCCGGAAACATTTTTTAGCTGAAACAGCTTTACCTTCATTTAACGCTACTCTACGTTGAAAAGACCCATAGGTTCATTAAAAAACGTAGCATACCATGGCTGGCAAGACTTGAGAGAGTCAGAAGACTTTTAAGCAAGGACGGCTGCAGATGCTTCGTTCAGATCGAATCCGCAGCGTCGGGTGGAAACCTTATATGGCTCAGGTTAGTTCTGAAACACAAACTTGAGGCCTTCAGCCCTTTGGTACTACTCTACGTAGCAGACCCATAGGTTCAATAAAAAAAAACGTAGCATACCATGGCTAGCAAAACGACTTGAGCTTGAGAGCTTTAGGAAAATGACTGTTACAAACAAACGAGGTGACGGCTGCAGATGCTTTTGATCAGATCGAGATCGAATTCGCAGCGTCTCCCACCAATGGACAATGCCTTACTATGAATCATGCGCATCCATTCAGTCAAAATAAAAAAATCATGCGCATCCATCAACATCCCTGACACGATCATAGTAAACCCAGGAATATGCAGTGTGAGGTTGAGGAATTCCAGTTCCAGTGCTGTAACTGACATGATACGCATCGATCGTGCCGTGGCCAGCCACTCGTTTCTCCAACTCCCTCTGCCTGGCGCCGACGGACGCCACGAGTCGATTGCCTGGCGATTCGCGCCCGTTGCCCCGTTCCCATGTCGCATTGCAGTATGGCATTCATCTTTTTTCTTTTTTTTTTGAACGTTTGTCAGTATGCTGCTCACACGTGCAGGGCATGTTCTGGCTGCAGGGGATGCCATACCACCCGCCAGTACTTGTCCATGATTCATCTGTCTCAGAGATCGAGCACGAGATCCAAGGCCTGCTGAAGCAGCTTTGAGCTTGCCCTCAGGCTGCACCTAGTAGTACAAAAATAATTCTTCGCTACGGCCACAATTGGCACTGGATAAATGCAAAGGGTTAGGTACGAGCGAACCGCAGCCAAGACGGGGGCACTTCCACTCGTTCTAGGCGCTGCCGCCCGCTGGGCCCGCTGGCGAGACGATGGCAATTGGCAAGTCATACGTGGACACACAGACGCCGAGCCCTGCGAAAAAGAACTAACGTTTTTTTTTTTTTTAGAAAACCATATATATTGAACATACTCTACCAAGCATTGCAGAAAATTTGAATGAAGAAAAAAAAGCACTACTACCATTTTGGGCTGCAAAATGTGCTGCAGGGGTGGCTGTCGGGCGTGTACGCACCGCTTCCACATGCATCTCCTCCCCTCACCTCTTGCCATACCTACCCCGCGTGCGCGCGCGATCTCTCGCCTACCTCCGGTCCCTGCTGCCTGTTGCTGTATTTATTTCCGCCTCCGTCTTCTTCTCAGTCTCAACAGCGCCACTGCCGTGTAGCTAAGTCCGTCCGTGCGCTGGTACGCGATTTGGCAGAGAGGAAATGATCACGGTGGCAGCACCAGAGGCGGCGCAGCCGCAGGTGGCGGCGGTGGCCGTGGCGCCCGCGGCGCCGGAGGAGACCGTGTTCCGGTCGAAGCTGCCGGACATCGACATCCCCAGCCACCTGCCCCTCCACGACTACTGCTTCGCGAGGGCGGCCGAGATCGCCGAAGCGCCGTGCCTCATCGCGGCGGCCACGGGGAGGACCTACACGTACGCCGAGACGCGCCTCCTGTGCCGCAAGGCCGCGGCGTCGCTCCACGGGCTCGGCGTCGGCCAGGGCGACCGCGTCATGATCCTGCCCAGAACTCCGTCGAGTTCGTGCTCACCTTCCTCGGCGCGTCGTTCCTCGGCGCCGTCACCACCGCCGCCAACCCGTTCTGCACGCCGCCGGAGATCCACAAGCAGTTCAGGGCCTCCGGTGCCAAGCTCATCGTCACCCAGTCCGCCTACGTCGACAAGCTCCGGCACGAGGCCTTCCCGAGGATCGGCAAGGAGAGCGACGGCGGTGAGGACAATGCCACCCTTACCGTCCTCACCATCGACGACGCGGCCGACACCCCGGAAGGCTGCCTGGCGTTCTGGGAGCTGGTCACGCCCGCCGACGACGCCGCGCTCCCCTGGAGGTGTCCATCTCCCCGACGACCCCCGCGTGGCGCTGCCGTTCTCGTCGGGCACCACCGGGCTGCCCAAGGGCGTGGTGCTGACCCACGGCGGGCAGGTGGCGAACGTGGCGCAGCAGGTGGACGGCGCGAACCCGAACCTGTACATGCGGGAGGGCGACGTCGCGCTCTGCGTGCTGCCGCTGTTCCACATCTTCACTCAACTCGGTGCTGCTGTGCGCGCTGCGCGCCGGCGCCGCGGTGATGCTGATGCCCAAGTTCGAGATGGGCACGATGCTGGAGGGCATCCAGCGGTGGCGTCACGGTGGCCGCCGTCGTGCCGCCGCTGGTGCTCGCGCTGGCCAAGAACCCCGCGCTGGAGAAGTACGACCTCAGCTCCATCCGGATCGTGCTCTCCGGCGCCGCGCCGCTTGGCAAGGAGCTCGTTGACGCGCCCGCGCCCGCGTGCCCGCAGGCCGTCTTCGACAGGTCAGTGTCTACTGTTCCATTTCCTGTTTCGCCGCTACCATGCCAAGTTGAGGCATTATTTGAATCGCTAATTTTTTAGCATGCTACAAATTCTCATCACTGATAGCAACTTCCAACTTGCTATAATTTTACTGGTAGGTAACACACCTTTTAGCATTGACGTGTAGAACGCGAATTCTCACTCTATCCGCCCCAAAGAAAAGACATCCAGTATTTAAATTCTTGTTATTGTACTTACCCACTAGAAATTCAATGTGCCTTCCACAGTTACTTTAACAAACACTAATTAGACCTAGAGATGGCAACTAATCTGCATGCCTAAATGAGGCGAGCTCATAAAAATTTGATTATGGGTGGTTTCTTAATCACCACTAGGGGGTGAAAAATATCTAAATGGAACCAGTGTCATTTCATGTATTAATCTGTTTGAAAAAACTAGATGTCTAAGTTTATGGAACTTAGGCAGACATTTATTACTAGTTTATGACTATATCAAGCTTGATCCAAAACAAATATTCCATTGTTCAGTCTATAACGGTATAATTGTACAGACAAACACTAACCTAAATAAAAAAGAAATACTCTGCTGTCCCCATTTTCTTTTTTAAGTGTAGCTGGTCAAATTTTCTTAAATTTTACTAATTCTATGAAACATATATTATCACATTTTTAAGTATGTACGTTTGATTTTTCGATAAGTACGAACAACAATTGAAAAAGAACGGAGAGAGAGCAGGCAGAATCACGTGACAAAGTTCCCCTTTCCATCCGCGACCGTGTGAGCTAACCATCCCAGAGTGCTTCAAGCCACTTGTTCGCTGAACCGCACCTGCACGCACGTACTAATGCAACGTCGTCTGTGTGTTGCTCTCGCTCGATGGAGTGTTGGAGACGCGCACGTAATTAAGTAGTGCAACGGTGCAAGCCGTCACGACATTGACAACCGAGCCGCGAGTCGCGACGATGATGGTGTCTGATCGCAACGCGTCGCCCGCCCTGGGTCCCCGGGAACCGTCGGGGTCCGTCACCACGTCTGCCTGCCTGAGCCTCTCGTTCCACCTACCCAGCTCGGGCGGGTGGTGGCATCCGGCCTCTAGGCCTGGGGCGGCACTCGGCCCGACGCGGCGCCAGGCCGCGATCGATCAACCGCACGCCGCCAAACCGCTCTGTTTGTTTCACGTGATTTTGGACGAACCGACCGCGTCACGCGATGCTGATTGCCTAGCGCGCGGTGCCGGTGCTGCAGGGGTACGGGATGACGGAGGCCGGGCCCGTGCTGTCCATGTGCCCGGCGTTCGCCAAAGAGCCGACGCCCGCCAAGCCGGGGTCGTGCGGCACGGTGGTGCGCAACGCCGAGCTCAAGGTGGTGGACCCCGACACGGGTCTCTCCCTCGGCCGCAACCTCCCCCGGCGAGATCTGCATCCGGGGCCCGCAGATCATGAAAGGTAATTTGGCGTGACGCTGCGTCGTCGCGCGTACGGTTCGGTGCACGAATGACCGGTCACTGATGGATGGACGCGTCCGTGTGGTGTGGTGCGCAGGGTACCTGAACGACCCGGAGGCCACCGCGAGGACGATCGACGTCGACGGCTGGCTCCACACCCGGCGACATCGGCTGCGTCGACGATGATGACGAGGTCTTCATCGTCGACCGCGTCAAGGAGCTCATCGGGCTTCAAGGGCTTCCAGGTAACAACACACCGCGCTGGCCTGAAACTAAATCCTCTCTACTGTATCAGTTGGTTACTCTTTCAGCCTCTCGCTCGCCTCCAGCTTTCTGACAACTGTAGCTGTCACGCCCGTGCAGGTACCACCGGCCGAGCTCGAGGCTCTGCTCATCGCTCACGCTTCCATCGCCGACGCAGCCGTCGTCCCGTAAGACCAATCATCTGCTCCGGAACCACCAAACACCGCGAGAAAATAGCTCGTTCTGATGACTGTATATGTATGTGCGTGCAGGCAAAAGGATGACGCCGCCGGCGAGGTCCCTGTCGCCTTCGTGGTCCGCGCCGCCGACTCCGACATCGCGGAGGATGCCATCAAGGAGTTCATCTCCAAGCAGGTACTCCAGTCACGCCGATCGCCTTGGTTGCTAGTGGTTTTGGAACGCTAGCCCCGGCTATTTTTCTGACACTTGTGCGCGTGTCGCCGCGCCGATTTTCAGGTGGTGTTCTACAAGAGGCTACACAAGGTGTACTTCACCCCCTCCATCCCCAAGTCGGCGTCCGGGAAGATCCTGAGGAGAGAGCTGCGCGCTGGGCTCGCGGCAGCCGCGACCAAGCCTGAGACCTCAGAGCCCTCCCATGCCTTGAGATTCAGACCCCATGCCTTGTTGCCTTGTTACGTGCGATTCATTTTGGACATTTGTTCCAATTCAGTGTATGTGTACGACCGTGAAACATGAGGTACCGACATTTTAAGATGTATCAATATGATTTGTATGCGATTGCTTCCTCAGTTGAGGACCACCCATTTATTCTGTAATGATTTTATTTCAACAAGACTTGCTGATTTTGACCTCATAATATCTCACTTCACAGCGCTAGCATATTGAGACCAGTGATAAGCGGCATTATAGGAGAGCTCGGCTGCTCGATTAGCCAAAGCATAAGCTATGAGCTTAAAAAAATGGTTACTGTAATGAAGAACAGATTCAGACACTAGCATCCCCCTCCAGGCATAAATTGCATAATCCACCATCCAATACATTCATGGTCACTGGGACTCGTCCATGAAACAAGTTTGAGAAAGTGCATCGACTTAACTGAACAAACCGAAAGGGGCAGGTATGAGAATAAACAATCGATCCAAATCCTAAGGAATCTTCAATCTACCGAGTGGGTACAGCACCAGAAAATAGCAAAGCACTGTCTGCAATTATGGAAAAGGTGCCAAAAGCTTATCAGGTCATCCTTCTTGGGATCTGGCTTTTTCGGCCCTTCCTGGGGAGGAACTGCTACCTCCTTCTTGCCAAATATCATCTCATCGAGATCATCAAGGATATCATCATCTCCACCTGACCTCGCTTCCGCGGCAGCTGGTTTTCTGACAAGTGCGTCTTCATTGCCAGCAGCAGTGGAATCTTCATGTTCTGTGGCAATCGTATGACAACTGGTCCCTGTTCTGCATGCCCGAGGCCCCGGGCGTTTCATCTCCTCGTGCCGATATAACACTTTCTGGATCTCATCGTTCACGCTCAAGGCCTCAAAGAGCACAGCTTCGTTGTTCCAACTGTCTCAATAATCCTCTGGATAGTGTGCTGAGATTGGTAGTATTGTTGCACAAGAGTGGCTGTCAAGTCATCCTGCGGTGATAACAAAAGTAGTCAAACAAGAATCTTTAGATAGTTTGATTGTGCTAGTTCAACAAAACAACATGCCTATTAAAGTTTTCATTTAGCGAGAAAACACTTGGCTTTATAAAAGGATGTTAAAGAACAGTGCAAAACCATACTACTTCAGGATGCAAAACAACAGAAAAAAGGTGTAAATAATTGAAATATATACCCTAATCCAACAAAAAGTTATGCGGTACCTATAACTTCCTATAACTTCAGGGATGCAGTGGATTATGATTAAAACATGCTTTTTCACTATATGATTAAAACATGATTCATATGCACTATATAGAGCCTGTTTAGTTGGTGAAATATATCGGGATCGGCTACTGTAAAGACTTTTCGCTTCAGATTTGGTGAATTATCATCCTACCATGGACTAACAAGACTCAAAGCAGATTCGCCCCTCAGACTTCCAAATTATGCAATTAGTTTTTTTTATTTACCTACATTTAATGCCCATTTATACGTCCAAAAGATTTGATGTGACATGCATCAGAAGACTTTTGGGTTCACTTTTCACCAACTAAACAGGCCTAAGTTAACAATCAACACGAACAACAAAATGTTTTCACTACATGCAATGAAGTAGTCTACCACTTGGCACAATAAGCAAAATACATCCACCTGCCCTAAGTATGTTTTTATCAGCAACATGACAAAATAAGCAGTATCTTTTACCGCAAAAAATCCATAAAGGAAATCTCATGTGTGAAAATAGCTTAATCACATCATGATGGTTGAGAAACTTGACAGAGTAAGAGAAAGGATAAACGAAACTGGCACACAGTACCTGCAAAGCATCCTGTTCAGGGAAGACGAAAAGAACAGTTGAAAGAAGTTCTATGCTGTTACGAGCTACATCAAATGCTTCTTTGTTTCTTCAGCAGTATATGTATGAACATGGACGTCTTCGAATGCCTGCTGGGGCAAGCTTAAGGGCAACATCAGCTTCGCAACTGATCGTGGTGGAGTAAATATGGGAGCCAAGCTCTCATTATCACGCCCAGGAAACCGCCTCCTCTTGATTTCAAGCTCTATACATGGAAATGACCATGTTATACAGTGAGCTTATGTACCTTGGTTACTAAAGTACATAAACATTCTGTTCAAGGATAAATAATATTGATCTTCTGCAGCACTACCCCATTATGTTTTATAATAAAATATGATATCATAAGCACCTCCATTAATCATAATAAGTAATATGCAAATACATTAATTAGACATTGTGTGGATGTCTAAAATAGTCAACAAGAGATAATGTATTTCTATCAAATGTCATATCAAAACAACCAGTAAATTATTATGAATAATAAATCCAGAACTATAGCAATGATACAAGTGTTGCTTAAAGTGCTCATTATAAGTACTTGGTGAGCTCAGCTGGTTGCACAGAAATATAACCATAAAAATGTAAGTAAACTATCAAGTACAAAAGCACAAAACTATGTGCAACATAAATAGCTCAGTGATTGCACTAAAGCAGCCTTACTTCAGCATGTCAAGCCTTAAATCAGATTGTTCCCTATGATTGCATCATGGAACAACACAGATTATTGTACTTATATCTTTTGGCATGAACTAGTACAAGAAAATAAACCACTGCAGTATGGTAGTATGAGTTAAATGGAACAAGACAAAAAGTTGTGCAGTTGTTTTGGTTGAAGCGACGGTAACAGAATTAAGGCATGTGTTTGCAAACCTTGTATGTTTCCTCATAGACTGGCAGATAGCGGAGTTCATCACCAGACTCCCCCATGCTTCAATCAGCATAAGGGCCTTGTTCCTGTTATTCACCACAGTCTGAGGGTCATCAATCAACCTGACCATCTCATCAAGAACACGCTTCGGCAACCTCCGAGAAGGCCTTCGCAGTTCTTCACAATAGTCTCAAGCAGGACCAAGGAGAGGTACTGAACCCGCGCATCCTTCAGCATGATCCTCTTCTTGATCCCACGTATAAGCTCCACACTGTTAACCTTCTCTGTGTTGATCAAGTCGCAAAATCTCCAAGTTTGAGTTCCAATCAGGCCCGTCCAGATTCTCCGAGGTGGCGTCCTCAACAATCTTGTCAGCCGGAGTCTGCCCCTGGAACAACTCCTTCATCTTGAAACTCATGGAGCTCATTCCGGCCGTCATCTTCTTGCTGACCTCCGTCCCAGTGATCTTCAGGCGCTCACCAAGGGCGCTAACCTTGTCCATCAGGTTGTCACTCATTTTCACTGTAGAAATTCTGAATTAGTCGAGAAAATGGGCATGCTGCAGTTCAATAACACATTGACGTGATGAAAATCTCATGGCAAACTTGAAGCGGACGTTGAAAACTTTGAATTCTGTAAACTAAATTGCACAACCCCGAATTCTGAAAGCTAAATTGCACCTTGAGTAGACTAATGTTGAGCGGCAAGAGCGAAAAACCGTGTATATGTTTTTTTATTGTAAATCCGCAAAGCAAAACGAACTCCTAGAAGATCCCGTCAAAGCAGGCTAGGGTTTACTCACCTCCGACAACAGAACCTAAAATAAGAGTTGATCCAGGCCGATCTCCACCCCGACGGCAGTCCAGCACCAGTAGAGGGGCGACGGTTGAGGAAGACGCCGGTGGAAGGAGCCCCTGCCCTGTTCAGCGGCGGTGCAAGAGACAGACAGCAGGAGATGAAACGGGTTATGAGAGGGAAATTGGGGAAGGTGCAGGGGAAGATCAGGATACTGGACACGAAATTTTGGAAAGGGAAGCAGGAGAAGCGGATTAGGAGCAGGGGGCGTAGGCGTACCTCCGCGACGGAACTGACGAACGGAATAATCCAACAAGAGCGGCGGCTTCTCTGACCCGTGGTTTCCTTTTCCGCGTCGTTGCTTCCTCGTGAGTTCTGCTGCGGTGCCTTTGCAGTTGCGGCCTCTTTTCTGCCACCCCGGTTGTTGCTTCCACAAACATAAACCCCGTTACCCCCGTCCTTTTCAATCTACACCTGTATAATACGCTATTTCTGAATACATCATCTTCCGCAATCGAGCAGTTATTTATTTATTAATAATAGGGACTGTGTGTAATTTTTTATCATGAGAAATGAATAGGTAAATTCTAGAAGGGGCCCCATTCTAGAAACCCACCTAAATTCCTTGTTAAACTTGGGTCAAGCGAGAGCAAGAAGATACTTATGAACAGTTTCATAGGCGATGTACTTATAAATTCAAGCTGAACGCTTCGCCAAATACGGCTTTTCAAGGGCTGATAAAATAAAATGTCGAGCCATTTTACCGTAAGGCTCCGACTTGGCAGCTCGGAGGAACGTATATAAGCAGGTCAACGGAGCTAAGCGTGGAGCATTATTCCCATGCGGCATGCCACGACTTTTGAAAGGTGCCGTGTACCGACCACCACCGCCAAACATCACGAAGCGCGGGGCAGGCAGGCCGGTCGGCAGGCAATATCACAACAGCTCCGGCTTAAAATAATTCATTCACATGGCGACACGGACAACCCACAAGCACCAAAACTTCTGGTCGCACTATAAACCTGCAATCAACAGCTGGGGATGCAAGAAGCTGCCAAACGGCACGGGGTATGGGGGATATAAGCGAAACTACTGGTGTTAGCACAAATGACATCCTGCCTAAAACAGGCTGCTAAAATAGGTTACAGATGGCAGCGCTATATACAGACGAATATCTGATACTCCGTAGGTTAATGCAACAGTTTACTGTTTTACCCAATTTTCTGCCTGACATCAACAGATTCACATACGAGCATACCAAAAGTCTAGCTTGAAATAGCTGTACAAGCAAGATACAGTACAGACAAACTCAGTGGAACATTCATCGTACTTTGAAGGCGCACGGGCACCCAAGTGATGCTTCAACTTGCTTGTCCTCAGACATCTATCTCAAGACGGCCATGGCCTACTACACTACGGTCTGGAATTTTTTTGTAGACTGCTGCATGAGGTACCTGTAAACAGATATTTCAGATTCATGATGATGCTAACATATAGTGTCATATACACGCATTAATAATCTAGTGTCATTTACAGAATATTAAATGATAGAATTACAGGTGCAGTGCAGTTTCCTAAACCTGGACTTTACGAGTTGGGAACTTCATGGTTTTGGAGCTCTAATGTTCCCAACCAATTTAGGCAAATCAGTCAATTCAATTCCTCTCTTTTATTTACTCTCTCCATACCCAAAAAGATTGACATTTAGGAAAAAATGACACGGTCTCAAAACACAACTTTGACCTTTTGTTATTATAAAAATATTCATCGAAGAGTGACATATGTATACTTTTATGAAAAGTATTTTTTCAAGACAAATCTATTCATATAGGTTTCACATTTTAAAACTCAACAACGTAAAAGTTATTGATGATTTATATTCCCAATGTTTGACTCAAACCTTGTCCCAAACATCAAGTATTTTGGGTATGGAGGGGAGTATTTATTTATGAAACAAAAGAAAAGAGATGCCTTATATGATAATGGAGACAAGTGAATGCATACCAACCAAAAAATGGGGAAAAATACACGTTACTGAGACGTGAAATGATTGTTAGCAAAGAGAAGAATGCAGACCATACAACAATACATCACTACAATCTGAAAACCCAGTTCAAGGGATAAGATTACCTGCAAGTGTAGAACCCAGCAGCATACCATGAATTTAAGAGAGCAGCAAGATCACTATCAAGATTCGGGTTCATGCCCATATTCTGCTTTCCTCCTTTCCAGTATCAGATTTGTTTTCCTATATTGAGGACAAAGGTGAGTAGTGAGACAAAGTATATGAGTTCACCCAATTGGTATTACATAAGGATGTGAGTTTTTGGCTTATTCTATGTGAGAACTAGCTATTCTTGCAAACATATTTTTTAAGACGTTTGCGGAAAAACACCACTAGTTCAAACAAGAAGTTACTTACTTTGGATGCCAGGCAGTCCAGGTATCGTTACTTCTCATAAAATTAAAGGCACCTTCAGCAGTCATCATTGCAGCCTTAGCAACTTGATCATCATTGGTAGATATGTTTGTTGGGGCCTGCATGAAGTTTGAAACACTAGGGTATGCAGTGCTTGTACCTGGGCATTGATCACCTGAAAAGGATTGTATTATGTAGTATATTCACATGCAATGGCATAAGCAGGATACATATGAACAGATGCAAAAGGCACAAACTAGGCACCTACAAGTCAATGATATGCTGCAGCCAGCAGTAGGCATACAAGCAGAACCTCCACCTGGTTGGCCAGCTGAACAGCAGGAGACAGATACCCAGGGAACGTTCCAATTGCAGCATGAGGATTGAGTGGTGGAAGAGTGAGGATCTGGTGCTGTGGCACTATAGACAGGAACTTGCTGCTGTTGGATTGTAGAAGCATATCCTGGTGCTTGATAATTCCAATAGTTTGCTTGTTGGAGTTGCTCAAGAATGTTCGACTCTTCTCTTCAAGCTCATAGTATTGTCTCAGCAATTCATTGTAATCCCAGTTTGCTGGCTTGAGCTCAAATTTCCATCAGCATCAGTAGTAGCATCTGTGGAGAATGGCCTTAGCCTCTGAAACATGTGTCTCTTTGCCTGGACCAGTTTCTTGAAGAGGAGCTTTCTCAACTGTCTGTCTTTCTTCAGAGGGCTGCTGTTGTGTCTCTGACTGACCACAGGGTGTGTTGTCACGGTTGGCATCTTCCTCACTATACCTTTAAAATGTACAATTGGAATGGAATTAAACTCGATCATGTCTTCCAAGAATATAGTGCCAAGACAATAGCACAAGAATAAAGAATTTTGATACATAAAGGACAAATGAGCATGGCCATATCATTGGGAATATCAGGTAGAAGAAATAGCAGATGTCCTTAAAGAATAATCCGTAATGCTCGAAGTTTCTACAAATTGCATAAGCAATTGATGATCGCATGACATTGTCATCCCAAAGATTTAGTTGTTCCATCAATTAAAAATGTGAGTTCCAAACAGAACAGTCTCTGAAACAAATATGGGAACAGGATACCCCTAGCAATATTTTTCTCAATAGGCTACCCTTTTGTACGGTCCCAACAATCATGCGATTGTAATCATGTAAAACACTACATTTGCTTTGGATAGCATAGGCACAAGCTAACAAACTAGTTCACCACACTGAATCAAGCCAAAAACATCAGTATACTTACCCATCCGCTGCTCCAGCAGTAATGGGCTCCTCTTCTGCGGTAAAAAGCAGTAGCAGCACCATGCTCCGTCTTCCCATCCTCACTTGGCGCCGCTCGCTTGCTCTTGCAATGCATCTCCTGCCAATCATCAACAATTAGCCCGATGCAAAACCAACATTAGCAAAAAGGGAAGCCAAATGTACATAGATTTCCAATCACGACGCCGATACGGTAAAATCTCAGCTCTTCATCCCCAAATCAAAAACCCCAGAGCGCCCACCGCGGCTACCCTCCGATACGGCAATCGACAGTCGCCTGTCAAAGCCCCCAAAACCCTAAACCCCTAGCAGCTGCGGCGGCGAGAGCAGCGGTGCGGGCAGTCAGAGAAGCCAAGCAAAGCATTACCTTGAAGGTGGACATGGCGCGGTCGAAGGCGTCGACCAGCGCCGAGTCGTCCCACAGTTCGCCGCCCTTGCCCATCCCGGAATCGCGCCGACGGCCCGACCTCTCGCCCTCGCGGAGCCTGCGGCTTCTCTGCTTCCTCGGGCCTCGGCAGCGCCGCCTCTAGATTTCGAGGAGAGTGGAATGGAAAGGCGCATTCCCGATTCGCGAAGAAAAGAAAAGGCAACCGCGGGCAACCTGCACCCCCGTCCGCACCCGGCAGGCCAGCCCCATGATTGGGCCCATAAAGAGGCCCGTGGTTGGTCTAGCAGAACACGTCGGGCCATCCTGTCTCATACTGGGCCTGGACCTTCTCCACCAGAGCCGGTACACGTAACAGCGTTATGGGCCTTTTTTTTTTTACAACATGCGTAACGGGCCATTGGTAACCGGAGCGAGGCCTGTGGTTTTGTGTGGCCTTGTTGTGAGTGTGACTTTGTGACGGGTCCGGACAGAAGTCACAGAACAGAGCAAAAAGAAGAAAAGAATCCCTCCCAAAATATATGAAAAGAAGAAAAGAAAAAATATTTGCAGAACCAAACGGACGGAGCAACGCGTCTTGTCACGGTGGCGCGCCAGGAAAAAAAAAAAGGAGAGGGCGAGCACGTACGACGCCAAGGTCACGTCACATCCATGGCCGATATGATCCATGGCCTGTTGGGCTTGTTCCTCTCGTGCATGCGATGCGAGCACGGGCGCTCGTCCGTAGTACTACATCAGTGCTTGAAATGGGCGGCGATCAGTTTCCAAACAGAGAGAATCGATGGTTAGTCAGTTGCTCAGCCTCACGTCACGCAGTTGTTTGTATGTTTATTATCTTCTGTGGAAACATTGCATTGTCCAAAAGCTACTCCTAGTACATGATGATCTCATCTCGCTTGCTTGTTTTGTTTTAGCCTTGGATGGGAAAAGCAGAAGAAGGTTTTCTACAGTACTACTCTACTGCAAAAAGTTGGATCAACTGTGTGCGTGTAGAAATAGAGAGAGATGTGTGTGTCCAGTGTCGTACTGGAAAAGAAGGACAGGGGTTGGGGCCTTGAATGCCGGGCGGGTGGATGCACGCACGTCTGGTCGCCGTCAGGGGCGGATCGGTCGTATCCGCATTGGCCGCCAACGCTGCTGCTGCTGCTGCTGTTTTCAATTGCCGCGATCGAGGCCACAGCGCCCCGCTCTCCCATCCCACAGCGTTCGGTTGACGTGATGAGACCTCCGTCCGTGGCCGGCCACGCTGTTGCGCCTGCGCCCTGCTGCTGCTGCTGCCCTGCCCCTAGGCTAGCAGCAGCAGCACAGTCTGCTGCCTATACTCGATCGCTTGTTGCTCCTTGGGGCGCCCCCCAATCATAGCGTAATGGAGTGCCTCATCATTCATTTCCTCCACTTCTCATCTTTTTTTTTCTCTCTCTCTCTCCGTATTTCTCCTCCTCTCCTCGGGCTGCGTGCAGGCTGAGCCAACCGCCCGCCCGTCGTCGCCCACAGATTCTTCCTCCAGCTTGACTGCTTCAGGACCAGTTGGGCTTCTGTATGCTTCTGCTTGAAAAAAAAACAAGAACATCCAGTTGGGCTTCTGTATGCTCCAGGGGTTCTTCTACGCAGGAGTATATAGCATCAGTTAGTCAAGAGTAATACTAATTCATTTTGTCCAACTAATAATATTTCTGGTGTATTAACAGTGTGCATGATATGCCAAGGCATGCTTCGAGTCAAGCCCTGTCACTGACCGACTGGTAGCTTGCTGCATTGGTCGCACGAGCTCGGTTCCATCACTGACAAACTGATGAGACCACGTGCCTGCTGCGTCGTCTGCCAACGCAGTAAAACGCTACCTGTGGTAGCTTTTTGAATGCAATGCAATGCTTCAAAGTCAGTGCGAATTCGGAACGCAGGCAGTGCAAGCGGCCGCGGCCCGGCCGGGTCGGGTCGGGTCGGGTCCCGTCCCGTCCCTCACGGACACACGTATGGCCTGTACCTCTACCAGTACTACGTGCGTGCGAGGCCGACCAGAGAGAAAGCCAAGCACCAGTGCATGGCGGGCGAGACCTGCTGCGTGCTGCGCACCTGCACTGCTAGCTAGCAGTAGCAGATAGCCGGCACTGCGACCAAGCGTCCGTCGTCCCAGCCGCGGCTGCGCGTCCGTGTACACATGTGCGTAAGCCGTGTCGTGTCGTCGTCGCGGGCGGGCCGGGACGACGAGGCGCGGGGCCCTTGCATCGCTTCTGTTTTGTTTGCGCGAGTTGGCATGCACGGGTGGGTCTCGGGTTCTAGAACCGGCACCGGCGCGCGGGCATGGGCATCAGGCAGGGCAGGGCAGGGCATGCATGGATCCCGCGGAAATCACGCGACGCTGGCTGACTTTTTCTCGCTCCCCTGTGCTGTGCATGGATGCATGGGCATGGGCCAGGCAGTCGCGACGCGGTCAACCACGCAAGCTCCCCGGCCTCTCATCGTCGCCAGTCTGCAGAATCATCGTCTGAGACTACCGTACGCTGCGTTGCTTGTGTAGCTTGCCTTGCAGTAGTACGGGATGCCGGCCACCGCTTGCTCTTAATCCGTGCATGCAAATCGTACTAACAGTGTAGTACGAAGCATGCATGCATGCATGCATGCTCTCATCTTTTCAGTCTTTTGCCGGCCACCGTCGATAAACGTTTGTACTGAAATTCACAGTGCGTGTGTTACAGCGAAAATTGAAGTACGGAGTATAGAAACGCAATAGTACAATGGAGCTAGACTGATCAGGTACCCTCTCTATAGTGGGATCGACACCGTAGTATATACGGACTGTAGTTTCGAAATGGTAAAAACGGGAGGGTCGATCGGAGGAGCTCTGCTGGGCCCGGATATCGATCCGTGGAGGGGACGTGGCCAGAAGCTACGAAACAAAAGTAGGCAGCTAGTGAATCTGAGGGTAAACGGTGGTGGTCGTATCAAGGCTTTCCAAGAGAGGTCACTTCAGTCGGTCGGTCCATGAGCAGGCGCGCCCGTCCATCCATCCATTATATGCTATGCATGGATGGGCATCGATCAGCTGCATGCCATGACAGGCCAGCTCGTCCCAACGCAGCTCGTCGTCCTCCTGTACCATGAAAAGATTAGCAGAAGGCGCGCCTTTGCGCGCCCATTTATAGGGCTGGACGAGGATGTTACCCATCCCATGGAAAAAATATTTGTAGAAGTTTATTAAGAATTTTCAGAAAAATATACAGTAGAAGAATGAAAAATACATCGCATGTACGTGATTCACATCCATTTGCTGTACATGCGCGCCGGTCTAGAGTTGTTACTGATTTCAATCAGTCCATATTTTAGATACAGGCAGGTTTGAGCTGAGGGCTCCGGCGGACGCCCGAATCTAAATACGGACAAGAGATGGAATGGCAGGGGTGAACATCCTAGGGGTATTATTGTAATTTTTACATGATCCTTGATAACCGTGCAACAGTCCTAATCCATTGCACTTTTTACTGGATGGAGGTCCATCTGCATGGAAAAAAAAGATAGTAATAACAAGTCTTCAAGCAAAAAGCAAAAACATAACATTCACATGGTGAAGGTCCTGCCTTGCTGGCAAATGCAAGCAGCATGGTTGGGTTTTATATAGATCAATCTCTGAGTCCGGGTGCTAAGTCACTTGAAAGCTCAAAGCCACAGTTGTGCCAAGACTAAATACATGCTAATACCACCTTACAAACCCAATCTAACAACATATACCTTTTGTATGTTCGACTCCCCAAGCCTTAAGCTTTGTACTCATGGACATGTATCCACTTTGTTGATGACCATTTATTTCTTAATCACAGGGCAACCCCTGCAAGAGCAACGGGATATAAATAAAACTCGTATATAAAAATATAAAAACTGAGGATCAATATCTTTTCACAGAAAGATGGAACTAAGGCTACATCATAAATGAAAAGGTGCAATATATTCAGATGCCATATCATTGAAGAAAAATAACAAAAACAAAAGACAGGTATTGAACTAACCATGCAAGCTTAATGGGTCCAGAGGGCATCCGGCTTCATGCTCCAGTTAGAAGTGCATTCCCATCTTTTGGTTTGACAAAGGCCTTTTTTGGCACACTCTGGGAGAGCTCATTATACGGCAAAGAACTGGCGCTCACATTTGCATCATGAAAATATTAAAGTCTCACCCTCCCTTCTTCAACATCTCGATTCACCCATTAGAAATAATTATAAGAAATACTATAGGCTCAATTAACACAAGACAAAATCTAACAGAAAAATAAATGTATAACTATGTACTTATACAGATACATCGAAGAGTAGCCATCCTCTCACCACCATTCTTGGTGTTAAACTCCATCAAGAAAATAATCAATCGTGAGGCTCATCGCTCCGACTTCATAATGCTACTGGAGTCCCTCCAGATCTCGTAAGGGCAAAGATGAATTAATATGATTCACCAAAGATAATACATCACCTTAAATGATCAAAGGAAAAAACAGAGAGGAAGTTGGGAGATACATAGCTATACCGCAGAGATAGTGCATTTCATGATGATAATAGCCGCAAAACTCGCTTTGTGAATTAATATATTCGCCTCAACAAAGATTCCTTGAAATGATCAAAGGAAAAGAGGGGACAGGGGAGATATTATAGATAGATTGATGGGTAATATGCCGACAAAACTCACCATGTCATTGGGTGTAGTTTGTTCTACCAACTAAGAAGGCACATATAACCATCAAATTGCGCCACGTGGCTATACGCTGACGCTTCTGGTACACACCTCGCCATTTTTAAGATCATGCCGCACGTAACCTGCTCATGAAGAATATAGAAGGTGAGTCTCGCTATGAAATTATCATAGAAATCACACACCAAGTAAGGAAGGTGTAGTTCGCTATCCTCTTTTCAATTGCTCAAATAACCTTGTGTCTTCCCTCAAGAAACATGTTCGAATCCTGTCCCAGATCTCGCTCTTCTTGCTTTACCAAGCAAGTACTATCGACAACCGTTGATTTTACATGTGAGGCTTGGCCAATCCAATTAGGTATTCACATCCTTCCTTAGACTATGAAAAGAACAAATTAGCCGACAACGTAGTCGATGATCATTGACATTGGGCAGAGGAAGCTAAGACAATAACATCGATCGCATAGGTTGTACACTTATAACAACTATGAACAATTGAACACATACATAATAACATTTGAGATCTTTTTCCTAAGTAGACGGTAGATATGGAATTGCATAACCAAACTGCATCAAGGGAAACGTAATATTTATTAAGTCGTGTACTTGCATTTCATTTCAATAATGGTGTTACACAACAAGAAGGAAAGAATATATCGCATTGCATTTATGCATGTGGTTCTTCCATCCATAGGCACGGTCCCTACCTAGAACCACCAGCAACATATATGGTGTGGGTAGGAACTAAACATGAATCGATGGAACAATATGGTCGGGTTATCGAGAACATTTTGCACACCCCTAGCAAATTATCAAATGGGGCCGAAATAATTATTTCACTACTGATTGCAGAATGTTCATTTCCCTTATAACGAAAAAGAGAGACATGAAAAGCCTGCCTTTTCCAAATAGAAAAACCTCGTAGGCCACAGCTATATTAATTATCCCGAACTCCTAACTTTCTCAAGGTGCCCTAAACGAAGTAAATTGTCGACTTTATAGGAAATGGCAAATTCCTATAGGTCAAAAATAGCTCTAGGGAAAAGCACATTCGTTTTGGAGGCTAAACCATGTTGATTTTTTACTATATAAGTGATATAAGCAAAATTGGGTCTTTTAAATTTCAAATTGATGGGGTGCTAAAATCTAAATGTTCCGTGCTTCCACAAATAAGCTAGGCCACGGTATGCTAATTATATCGAGGCTTGAACTTTCTCAAGGTGCCCTAAATGAAGGAGCAAGATTTAGAATTGAAGACCAACATCAAGACCTTTGAATGGAAGACAGTTCCAATTCTCACCACCTTCCCTTACCCCGGCCGGGTGGCAAGGATCGTTTCATTTGGACACACAATTCTCCTCACCTTCCCTTTGATCCCCAGCAAGGATCGCGTTCACTATGATATAGCACCTCACTCCTTTTATTAAGGAGCCCACACCACCTCCTCGACCTCCTCGGGTTGAAATAGCTTGCATGACACCCAATTGATTTAGATGAACCTGCTCAACAAAATTAGTATGAGCGCCCAGAACTCAAATATTTGTTTTTCTAACCATGTCTATTTTGAAACTAAATGATGTAAGAGATATTATAAGAAACATTTGAAATGCAGGAATGAAATAATTTCATTTTTCCTTTGAAAGGTAGTCCAAAGACTGCGGTAATGCGTATTAGTGAGCATGGCAAATAATAAATCAATAGAGTACATTGCAATGTTGTATCGGCCACCATAACATAACAAAAAACAGCATTTATCATTTTAAAATGGCGATATCTTTGGGTGTTATCTTGGCACCGTAATCCAAATGATGTGGATGTATATGTTATAGAACAATAGCCACATTATGTAAAGGAAAATAAAGGCAATGTTTTTCGTCACATGTATTACATGCAGGATGGAGTTTAGCTAGGGTACATAGTTTTGTGCTTATCTCCTTCCCCCACACCATCATCCCGACATGTGACCTCCCATGATAAAATTGTCCCCTAAAAATAAATACCAACATGGATGATCCTAGCCACCAGATAGTAAGGGGAAGAATGACTATAGGATGCATTAGTACCTTGAAGATGTGACGTTCTTGTATGCTTTGTTGTGCCGAAAGCAATGATAAGCACCAACCAATCTTGGAGACACAAAGATGGCTTTGCGTACCATCACTTAAAGATGTCAAAATAAGGGAGACAATATCATTTAGTAGTTTTGGGAAATCCTCCCAAATCGTATAACAAAAGCATATTTTGCGTGAGTTCATCTAATTGCTACTCTATAAAAAAAAAAAGCAAGCAAAGTGGTTTGTTTTTTTTCTTAAAAAGAACACATAGAGCATGGCAACTTTGAATCCCGAGTCCAACTATTATTTTGTACGAGTATAACGTGTTCAAAGATATTGAACATATTCCGCTGAATGAAAATGAAGCCCGAAACTATGTTTGCAAATTTCATTATTCTCATTGTTGTCACTCAAGGGAAGACCATAATAGAAAATGAAGCAGAAAACTGCGGTGGTTTGCAAATTTCATTATTCATTCAAGAAAACCATAATGCATGCTTTCAACATAAATCCGATAATAATCACTAAAATGATTTTTTCTACGAAGAAAGTTGAAAGAGTTGATGGTGAAAAAAAGGTCGAAGTTCATTGAGTACGATATATATATCAACTCTTAGTCACAGCACCACATTTTTTAAAAAAATGTGCGCCAGCATTTCCTTAAACTATAATCAAATAGTGCGCTCGAAATGGCATGGCAAAATTAACCGCTGTGAGGAGGATCCCCTCACTTTGTTCTAACTATATAGTTGGTTGCAAAGACCACTAGAAGTAAAATGGTCATTAACAAATAGCAATGGCATGGAAATATGCTCAAAGTTTCCGTGACTTACCTCACAACCACATCGCTTGATGGTCAAATTGTTGCGCCCATACATCACCATCAATGGCATAACGGAAGGATAAAACAAGAAAATCGCCAAAAAGGAACAAAACAACCAAAAGTGACCTCAACACGTACCCAAAGTGTATGGCAACACCATCCTTAGAATAGCATGTGCTCAAAAGTTTACAAATAATATGATGTCACGCAAATGATCATAGATAACGATTCTCTAAAGGAAAAATTATCATAAGCAAGGGCACTATAAGACTATGACCGCATAGTAAGAATAAAGGCAATGAACAAGAGGCTCTCACCGCGTAGCAAATAACACAAAATATACCAGCAGAACAAATACAAGAAAATGTATAAACAACCGACTATTGCCCCGAGAGCTATCATGGAATAAAGTGAAAAGAGATGGCCAAAATAGGACCAACACCGCCATGGTCGCTAACTAAGTTGTAGATCATGAGCATTGCCCCTCGCATGTAAAAATAAAGAGATGTAATCATCATAGCAAAGAAACCTCCATTCCCTCAAACTTCAAAACTAAACAGACTATTGTACATGCCTCATGGTTGAGGCTTAGAGCCGAAATAATAAAACATCATTGCACATGGCTCCTGTAGAAAATGTAAAAGAACAATCATCATTGCATATGTCCAATGTAGCCTCAGCTCTAGTGTAGTACCCCATGCAAAATAATAATCAATATCATCACATCTATCCAATATCTCGTGATCAATAGTAGGAAATAATAAACATGATTGCATATGTCCGTAAAACATAAAGATTCAATAAAAGAAGACCCAGGAAAAAAGATATCATTGTAGCCAACCACCTGGCAGATAATCGGGTGGCTTAATCAAGGAAGCCAATGAGAAGTGGATCCGATCTAAGAGGGAACCAATGAAAACAATTGGGGTGACGGGATAGCCTCCCCGGGAGAGATCATTTGGTTCTATAGGTTTCAAACATGAATCCATTACACATGCTAAATTTGTGCAATTTAAACATATACGCTTCGACAAATTGCAATCATCATAGACATGGATAAATGCTCGATTAAATTTGCACCAATCATAGACTTGACATGCTCGATAAAATTTAAGATCATAGACCGGACAGATGCTCAGATTAAATGGGGGAACTAAATAGGGATTTAGATGTCCATATACCGAGGAGCCCCAAATAAAAGCACAAGAACAATGGAGGTGGTGGTGAGTTAGGGTTTAGGGTTCAAACGAAGAAACTTTGCACGCAATGCGAACTCAAAAAATAGCCGAAAATTTTAGAAAAAGAAAATCACAAGAACAAAAGAGGGTACCATGGAAACCGGAGGCACACGAGTGCTACGAACGAGCAGAAGCGGGTCAACGACGTGCCGCGGGGAGGCGGCGGCAACCATCATCGGCACCTCGACTACTCCGGCCAGTAGCTGCAGACTGAGGCCCCCGCTTCGGCACTGGTACTCCGAGCACCAGCTGCAGTGAGGCCCTAGGGTTTCGTGCATATGGGACCAGGGGAAGCGCGACCAATGAGAAGCGGACGGGGACGAAGAGGGAACCAATCAAACAATTGCGGTGGCGTGGATAGCCTCCCCCACGGGAGGGATCATTTGGTTCTTAAAGGTTTTCAATTTGACTTCAATTCCTTCCTCTCATCGCCTCTCCTGGATCGCTCTCTCCGGACTCAGCGAGACTCTCCTCTCGCCCTCTTTTCTTTATTGATGATTGACGCTGAGACAAGCTGCATGCACGCATCCATTTCATGCATAGAGTTGTTCCCTAAATGGCCAAATACATCATCGCTCTGCTCTACCTTCGCACAAGTATTATTGGAATACTATATTGCTTCACGAGTACTCACTGCGTTCCAAATAAATGTCGTTTTCATTTTATGATGATAGACAACCACTCTTAACTTCAACCAAATATATAAAAAAATATTAATTTTTATAGTACATAACTAATGCCATTAGATCTATCGGTGAAACGTGTTTTCATAATAAACTTAAGTGTTGCTAATATACTTTCTAGAACCTAGTAATTAAATTTAGAAAACTTGATGTCCACAAATACCATAGTAACACTTCATGTCTTGCCACATAGGTATACTTCTTACACTAGTCCATAGACGTATTCCCTTGTCTCAAAAATATGTGCATTTCTAGGTTTGAAATTTGTCATTGAATGAGTACACTTCTTAGACTTCTAGATATGGCCCCCTAATTATAGTGTGTGTCACTACTTCTAATAAAAAGGTGTTGGGGGAGGAGAGGCTCGCGTTGATGTCCTAATCCAACTGAGGTCCCCACGATTGAGCGCTAAGGTTGACTCGCATTGTGGTCGGAGCATCGGGCTAAGGCGGAGTCGGGGATCGACGCTGTTGTGTGCCAGCATGAGGATGACAACCCCATGGCGCAGAGTTTCAAGTTGTCACTCCTGCTTTTGCAGGCTGGGCCGCGACTTTTTGGCGTGGGCACATTGACGTGACGACGGGCAGCTCATGGTGGCCGCTGCCCTCCTCCCAGTTGTGTGTGTGTTTGTGCGTGCGCTGTGGTTGAGGCCTCGTGTTGATGTCCCAATCCAACCGAGTAGAGTTGATCATGTTTATCTTCATCCTCCGAGTTGGTGTTACTTGAGTGGTAGCTAGTAGTGGGTGAGTAGCAAGTGGTAGGTGGAGTGGTTCACTCCCCCAGCCGAGCGGGCGCTAGTTGTGGAGCTTTTGAGCTCTAGTTGTTTTGGTACCTAGGTGTGTAGGTGGAGTAGGGGTACCCTCCATATTTGTATGGTTTTTTCCTGCCCGTTTCCAATCATCAGGCCGGCATTTGCCTTTTCCTTTATTCGTCTAATAGAAATCACTGCAAAGCTTTTTGCAGTCCTTTTCAGATAAAAAGTGCCAACATTTTAACAATGATATCATCCAAAAATCCAAGAAGTGTACTTATTTAGACGAGGGAGTGTGTCTCCTGTTCCTATACCCGATGCTCATGGTGGATTAAAAATCATAAAAGGGATGTGAAATGACTTGGAGGTCGAGTGAGATATAGAAGGGGCGGCTAGTCAACGATGCTAACCTCAAAAACAATGTTAATATTTAACCCTAATACTCTAAACTTATTGTCTTTGGTTTGCACTAACTCTCCCCTAACTACTTAAGGTGTTGAATTTCCTCTAACAAATAACTATGACTAGTAGTGTTTCTAGTTAGTGCTCACAATTATAATGTTAATGTAGATACTATGTCTTAATACTAGTATTTAGAGAAGTAACGATTATAAATCTCACAGTAAACTAACTAGCTATTACACAAATTAGATACTCGTCGGGATTTTAGAATGGCAGACTGAAATAACATTTTGTCTATGAATCATTAAAGGAATGATGATTTTCATGTTTCCCAAAATATAGAAACATATAATTAGCACTCATGCATTCATGTCACGTGATCCACAAGAAGTATGGCACAATAACTATATTAATAGTGATAGAAGTGTGGGTAATTTATTAGAAAGATATAGATATCCTTCACGGTTATTTGATATTTTTCATAATAGAATATGATGGTGATTTAGATGTAAATTTGAAGGGGGTGGGGGTATTTAGTTTTAATTCTAATAATCAAAAGAAGTAGGTAATTAGATAAAAATTGAAGGGGTTACTTAGATTATTACATCATAGTGGCAAATTAAATGTACGAGTGGGTAATCGTGATTTAGATCCAAGTACCGCATTAGATTGTGTTCCACAATGTCATGTGTGGTAACTTAGATATGACGAATTACTAAGCTACTTTTAGAATATTTTTTTCATAATGAAAGATGTGGGTAATTTTTAGAAAAACATAACATCAATTGGCTATTATTATCATTGATAATTATAGTTTATGAATTGGTGGTCAATTTTTTTCTTATTGCTCGTGAGAATTCCTTTTTTCCTAGAACATCTTTGTGAAGATTAATGTGAAAAATTATGTTGGGGCCTCTAGAAAAGAATATAGTAAGATTAATGTCAAAAATTATTTATCCTAGAAATTATTTAATATACTTGTATTGTCATATAGATTCACTCTTTCCTTTGTTTTTGGATGTAAAAATGAATCAAAGCAATTGTCTACTTTGGACCGATTGCCAAATGTTTCTAGTTTTTCTTTTCTTGAGTTTGTAGATGTTGTTCTCAAATTCTATAAATTTGATTGAAATTCAAATTTTGAATGGTTCAAAAATTTGTCAAATCCAAAATATATACAATATATATAGAGTGTAGATCTTGGAGGAGTTAAACAAAACATGGTATTCAAGACTTTTCAATTTAGAACCACCTAGAGGGTCAGCCAAGCGCGAGGTGTCTTTTTATCTTATATACACGGAAAGTCACGAGTTTCCATAGCTGACGGCATTATTCAGTGGCCTTTAAGGTTGGATTGAAAACATTAAAAATTCTTGAGGCCATTTACGCCCAAAATGAGTGGTTGAAGGATGTAAAAGAAAATGTCGCAAAGCATCTAATCCGAGGTGCAAAAATCAACCAAGAGTAATAGTTTAGATTTACTCTGGGTTGGTGTCGCACTTGAGGTAGACCTCTCAATTTGAATCAACAGCAGGAGTAGAGGTCTCGAAAGCTGGCGTGGGTGGAGCTGTGCGCGCGCTCTGCTTGCGGTTGGAGACTCCAGCACAGGTAAAGCCCCCTTTACTCCAGGAGCACAAGAAGTCTTAGCGAGTAACCCACGAAAATGGCGCGAGTCGGCCAGAAAGAAGTACTGCGACCGCGATGCCTACTAAACCTTGCTGCGGGCACAGCGGAGGCGTCATCATCGTTTAGGAAAGTGCAGCGTGTTAGGATCAGGGGTGAGTGGACATCACCGGCGGAGAAGGGAAAAGGCTGATTCATCCAAACACCACATGGCGAGATGATGAGTCGGGTTAGAGTGAAGGTCAAGACGCTCGATAGCCCATGTGATCGCAGGAATAGCGAGGAATACACATAACGATGAGCGAGAAGATAATTTGTGGGTGGTGGTGGTAGATAGATTGGGGTAACACGCGTGACCAGCACTGAAGATGGTATAATGCAGGTGGGTGTCATATAGAGCATGAAGATTGTAAGGCCGCCTAGGGTGGTAAGTGTGTGTGACGGTCGAGAAGATAGGTAGCGATGGTGATAGTGACTCAACCCAATAAACTGGAGGTAGGTCTGCCTTGGAAGAGCAACGAGCGGACAATATTATTAAGGGTGCGAAGGGCACGCTTGTAAAGTCCTAGATGGCTAGAGTGTGAATAGCCTATAAAAAATTTCTACAAAAAGCACTTAGCAAAACCGATTAGTAGAACAAAAAGCGTAAAATGCGGTTTGCTCTAGCTCTAATGTCTTGCAAGCCTTCTAGTGATAATTCTAGATATAAGTTATGATCACTAAGTTCCTGCAAACATTAGGTGGAAAAAAATGAAGTCAGAGAGGTCAAAAGATTTGAAATGGTGTGATAACTGCACTAACTGATGATGACTCTAAAATGCAAGCTGCCGACAATATGCATTAACTGATCAAAGCTCAACAGGGGCACTGTCCAAAAGGCGCATGAAACGGAATGATCGCTGTTGCACTAACTAGCATATGGCATCATGGCCATCGTCGGCGAGGTATTGGAGATAATGATGGACTTGAATTGGTTTAGAAGACGAAGAAAAAGGCTGCGTACCTCGAAGGATTTGATGTCGCTGGGAGTGGCATCTCTTGATTTGTCATGGAACCAGGCCCCCTGCTGCTGGAGCAAAGAAGAAAAAAAGGAGAGGAATTCAATCATCGAAAAAAAGATTATCATGGGCTGATCGAGAGAATCAAATGCCTCCATATCTTTTTCATCCGTAGTGGGAGTCCATTGATGTGAGAGAGAAAAAGAGAAGGCAAGGGAACAAAGTGAGGCATGCATGCAACACCGTACATATATATACTTTCACTGTTAAGATGCTGTAAATGACTCCAAGAAAACTAGCTTTATCATATCAGGGGCTAACTGGAGGTAAAGGTCGTGCATACATGTTCTAGCTTATGCTACTCTGATGTACCATGTGATATGGCACACTGATCAATGCCCCTGCACATATATACATGTCGTAGGTGTTAGGAAGTTCATATGTGCTGAGGCATAGATAGACTTCTCCCGATCACTGCTACGCTGTTGTCATTACCCGCCATTTCATTTTGTAGTGCACACACGTGCTTGCAGCCACATAAACATTTGTAACCAGAAAATTGCACATATCATGTTGTTTCCAATGTGCCGTATTTCATCATGTTAGTAGTGGAAAAATGTGTGTGCCTTGCCATTGCTACCTAGCATATCCATAAAATAATTAAATCTAATAACTTAATATATTAGGGAGATCATTGCAGCATGATGGGGAGCAGATGGAACAAAGGTACGAGCCCCTGGTGCTTTTGGGGAGCACTTGGAGGTGGTCGTTATAGTAAACAAGGAAAAATGAGACAAAGGAATACTCCATTGTTTTGCCTAAAAGTGGCTAGAAGATGACTATAGTTTGAACCTAAAAAGAAGACCACTAGTTTGAATCGGAAAAGATGTCGGAAGGTGCACGTTATTAGCTGACTGATGGTCCCTTTTAGAACATTGTTATACTAAGTGACTGTGGTACGTACTACTCCACTGTACGGCAGTGTATATAGCTGCGCTGATTTATGAAGAATTAATATACACACGCACTGCATATATGTAGAGGTCCGAGACATGTATTCATATGATTAGAGGTAGTCTAAACATGTGAGTTAGATGTTGTGTATTGGGTGGTAATACTTTGCTTGTGCTTTGAACACTGCACACAGCCTTTTGAGCTACATCCCTCCTGGACCTATACAGTCGAGTAGACAAGAAGTTTCACACGAATGTAGGTACCTCTTTTCCTTTTTACTACCTCAACCACGGCTGCAATTTGCCAATCTAGCTATCCCCGGTCATGTCATTCATCAATCTAGATTCGATGCTGCTAACAATGCACTCGATCTGAACATTCTAGAAAAGCGGGTAATTTGGATTTAGATGGAGTAGAAATTAATAATGTGGTCTGGGCACTAATATATAATGGAGGAAAAGGAATATAATTAGTCGATGCAGAAGCTAAGATATTAATATATTCTCTTTTCTAAAAAACATATATCCAGAGGTGATCAGGAAGGAATATAATTAACGGCGTGATATATCTGTCTACCTTATCGAGGAGTTGCACCAGAGAGCCACACGCTGGAGCCCTGGTCGTTGCCGTCAGGATTAGATTGCTGAGCAGACGACTCAGACCCGCTGGTAGGTGTTGGTGAGGTCAAACAAGTTGTTGTCGTCGGGGATGTCAGGCGACGTTTTCGCAGCCGCTTGCCCTGGAAAATATTCCATCCACTAGCATGTCACAAACTGAGTTACTGACATGTAAGTAATTAAACATTACTAGTCTCCCATGCAGCTGCTTTCGATGTCTATACTGAGTTACTGCTGACACGTAGCTAGGGGTAGTAGTAGTGCAAATATTGTATACAGTATGATCATCGTCGTCCACGTACATACCAAAGGATGAAGCAGAAGCTGGCTTGTGGTCAGTAGTCTTGATGGTCCGATACATCTGCAGCCAAGAAAATTAAAGAAATGAAATCCAAGGATGGCGATGACGATCATCAAGTGTAATCTGGCAGTTAAGATAGATTGAGCTATAGGAATATCGAAGCAGAACATTAAAGGTCAATGGAGGTACTGGTCATACAAGGAAGGATAGGAGGGTGATCGAATTGGATGAATAAATAATAAGGCTGCACAACACAAGCAGCAGGGGGCATTGATGGGCTCGATCAGCTACTGTGGCAGCAGCTCCGGCCTCCAAGGAAGGGTAAGAGATTCATTATTGCGGAATGATGCTGGGTTGTACTTGCCACCCCTTCTTGGGCAGTATGCATATCAATGCTGCTGCTGCTGCCGCTGTCATCCTGCTCCTGCGCCTCTGCGTGGCGCGCATCGTACGCGTCGCCGATCGATCGTCAGAAACGACCATGACCGATCCGCCCGCCGGCCGCTGCCGCCGACGCCCGCCATGCATCGCCATGCCATTGCCATCCAGGCCGGCACCCATCGCTGATCCTCGACGCCGTTCCCTTCAATTCCGGTGTGGCTTGGCTATGGCATATTGCCGCTTGCATCGCATCATGTGCTTGTGCGCTCGATCGAACTGGTGCTGATCTCTATCGATCGACCGGGGGTTTTAATTGAAAAGGTGCGGCCCGGCCCGTGGAAAAGCTACAGCTACAGCTGTATGGTGGCGACGACAACGACGACAATGCAAAACCCCTCGATCGTCTCCCAACCTTCTATACAGTAGTATGCTAAGCACTGATCGCGCTTTCCTCTCGTACGGGTGGAAGGATATATCCATATGGGGTACGTGGTGATACGGCCGGGGAGAGATTTTTACTGCTTCCACACATAGCCAGGATCGGCAAAGTCAAAAGTGTAAAATGACCCTACTCCTATTCCATGCCGCATGAGCTGACTCTGACTACCGGCCGGCATGTACAAGCAGTAAAACTGTGAAAATGAGGTCAACTTTATCATGCAAGAAATGAGTGTATAGCTTGTTGGAGTAGTATATATATATCTTGTATGTCAGTAGTACAACGTACTGTATCTCTCTGTCATTTAGAGAGAAAAAACACTACTAGTATAAAAATAGTAAGATCTGTACGTTAGCGATATAGAGGATGAACATTCATATGTACTATAGGAGTAGGAGTAGAGAGAAGAAGGCCGTACGTGCAAGAACAATGCAAACATGCTCATAGTAGGGGAGATAGTAGAGAACGAAAGCTAGTAGAACGAGGAGGGTTCGTTTTAGCTGAGATCGATATGATTAGCTGCATGCTAACAGATTATATATATACGGAGTATGTACAAGGAAGGGATCAGATAGATAGAATTGATGAGTAATAAGTTATGGATTATTCCCCTCACCTGCAAATGCGACTTGACATGGGCCAAGGTCAGATCCTTCACGTCCATTAGCTCAAGAACTGACTTAGGTGTAGCTCCTGATACAGATACAGGCAGAAACAAAAAGCATCGTCACGCAATCATTCACCCAGCAGCAGCAGCAGGCTATAGCTAGCAGCGACGACGACGTGCTGGCTAGTGCTACTGCTACCGCTACGCCGGAAGGAAGGAAGGAAGGAAGGAGGTTGCGTACTCTCTCATGGCCCCCGAGCAGCTCGACGGCATGGATGAAGCGCGCGTGCAGCGACGTCGTCCACCGCATCCGGGGCGCGCGCGCCCGCGCTTCACCGGCGCGCGAGCCGGAGCGCGGCGGGACTTGGGGACCTCGGCCCGGCGCCGTGGCCGATCACGTCGTAGCAATGCGGGTGGTGGTGCGGGTGGCTCTGCAGGAACGGGAGCGGCTGCGAGGTGTTGTACACGGGGATGCCCGGATGGGCCTCATGGAGGCCAGGTCCCGGCGGCCGCCCGCCTCCGGGGAGGATGGGCTGGGTGTGGTGCAGGAACGGGAGGTCCATCATCAGGTGGGAGTGCGACGAGCTCGTCGGCACCTGATGCTGATGGTGGTGGTGGTGGTGCGCGCCGGCCGCCGGCACCGCCGAGTGGTATCCGACGGCTGTCGTCGTCGGCGCCGGGAGGCGAACGCGAGGGGAGGGGCCCGTCGTGGCGGCCGTGGCGGCTGCAGCTGTTGTAGCTGCAGGCGAGGTGGTGTCTAGCGCCCTCTCTCCAAAACCCTAGCTCCATTGGCTTGGTGGCTGGCGGAGGGCTCATCTGCAGCTGCAAGTCCGGGTGCGCTGGGAACAGCTCCATTCTCCTCGATCTCTCTCCGTGAACCCGGGCGCCGGCTTCTCGTGTCGTCGTATATAGAAGGGAGGGATCGGCGGAGGAGGAGAGTGTGGCAGCGCCTGCGCGCGGATGATTTGGTTGGGGGTGCGTATGGAAATTGAGGAGGCGGCCGGAATTCTCGCTTGGAAGCGAGGAGCCTAGCTACCTAGCTGAGCTAGTGAGGTGAGAGCTACTAGCAGGAGTTGGGAGAAGGGTGAGGGGGCGGAGGCAGGAGAGAGAGAGGAGGGGTTGGAAACTTGGAGACTTGGAGTGGAAAGGACAGGAGTGTGTGTTTGTATTTGTACGTGTAGTGTGCCGTGTGATGTGAAAAAGAGAGGGGCGAGGAAGCTTGTTGCTGGGAGGTGAGGTGAGGTGGTGTGATGTGGCCTAGGGAGGGGAGGAAGATATAGATTGGTCTTTTCTCCCACACCATGCATCTCCTTTGCTGCTTTCCTTTCCGCTTTCTTTTTCTCCCCGTCTTCCCCGGCCGGCCTCTCTTCTTCTTCTTCTTTTTCCCTCACCACGCACGAGCTTTTTGGGGTTCTCGGGGCAGATTGCTGTGGGAGAATGACACTTTCGACAGGGATGTGTGTGTATATATGCTGTGGGAGCTAGGGAATGTAAGAGGGGAGGTAACATTCCCTTTTCAGGATATGTGTGCTTGGGCGCTCTGTTAATGGACACTGATACACTTTGAACGTGTGTGCTTATTCTTGTGGGCATCATTGGGTGCTAATTCAGTGGTCGGTACCGAAAGAAGCCAGATTAGTCCTAGATCATAGTGATCCGCAATTCTATTTGCATTTCCAGTACATGTCTTTTTATATATAATGGAGAGATATCTGGTCTTATCCTTTGCATTGTGGAATTTGACCACATTATTATAAAAATCATACGGTCAAGAATATTGGAAATGAGTTTGCATCAACAAAAATTCAACTCATAGCTCAATTTTTAAAATAAAAATGTCATCCCAATGAAATGAAGAAACACATAGCCACAATCTCCAATTTTGCAGCATACTTGCAACACTAGCTCCTTCTCCTCACACCATTGCAATTGGGACCAAGATTGAAGCCACTATGTGTTCCCATACGAAAAATACTTGCGAAAAAGAGTCGTTGGTCAACAATTAAGTTGTGTTGTTTGTAATTAGTACATCTCACGGCCTTTGCAAGTTTATTACATGTTATAGTATATTTGAGGTTTTCAAAGCATTATTACTCAATCAAGTATGTTCCCAGAACTTGATTAGATTGTCCTCTTGTAATCTAGTCTATCTAACACCCATGAGACTCATCCAAAGTGAGAATTGCATGACTTCTTACAAACTCGGGAAAGAGTTTTATCTTAAATACATTTGTTCGAGTGCTTAATTACTTGTTCTGCTACTAGAATTGTTTAGGGGTGGCTTTTGTATTATGTAGGCTAGACAAAGTAGAGGCTATTAGAACAATCTCTTTGTGCTAACATTTTGCCTAATGGTTTGAGTTTTATAAGATTTTTATTAGCCTATTCACTCCTCTTGCCATCCATAGATTCCTTCAAATTGTCTATTGTGCCCTCGCATTTTACCGCTATGTAGTGTACAATATACTTCCTCTCCTGGTAGACTTGTCCACATTCCTCTACCGAATCGCCATGGCATCCGTGTCTCTAATGAGATTGTGGGCAACACCCTACACCAAGGGAGGTTGCCCCAGATTCGCTCATTCCAACGTCGATCTACCCATACCTCATCGATTTGCCATGATCGAGCGCTCGACCGCCACAAGAAGCCTATGGAACTATATATGGTGCTCTATGTCGCTTCACTTTGTCGTTCTTGCATTGCAGCTTGTCTCTGGCGGGATGCATATATAGCGGATGCAGATCTAAAAATGATTGAAGGGGTTGATCTCTACTTTTCCTCTTTCTATTTTTTCTTTTCTTCAATTATCACCCTCATCATATTTCCATCGATGCATCAACTGGGGGGAGGGGCGGAGCCCCTCGCCCCTTTTTGGATCCTCCGCCCACGCCCAAAGTTTGCCTCCACGCAAGGTTCTTACATGAGAAAGAAATGTGCACAAGAGACCTTATGAGAAGGAGAGTGAAGCAATGAAGGATACTCTGGTCTATTGCTAGTGTGTGTATACTGGTCTACTGTATTTGGCAACGACCTACGATAGGCATGCACGTACTTCTATACTCCTTTCCTCGATCATAGTGCCGGAACGAAGTCAAAATACAGCAGGGCGGCACGCAAACGAAGTCATCCCGACTGTTGGAATTGCAATTCACATTAACGTAGTCCAACTATAGTCGATATCTCTGATGCGACTACAGTACATGCATTTTCAACGTACACACATCGACGGAGCGTGTACCCCCGAGCGTGTGTGTGTGGAATTCGCGCCGCCATGGTGGATGCAGCCGCAGCAATTGCGCGTGTCAATTGGACATGTGCGCGTTCGACCGATCGACATCGATCGGTCCCGGCCCTGAGATGCAGCGCGCAGCGCTCGCAGAGACCGATTAAACGCGGATGCGGCTCGGGAAAAGCACTTAATTGCCGCGCTCGCTGTGCGGCTGAATGTTTGAAGTACACACACGAACACCGGGGGGACATTTTCATCTCTGCATACAAGCATGCCGGTGTGCTCAAGCGGAGAAATCACACGGAAGGCGAGCGGAAAGAGGTATGAAGGCAAAAGCGAAGCCAGGCGAGGGGCTGCCGGTAACAACAGACTTTTGAGGTATGGAGGGCAGAAGCAGCTTTAAGCCTTGAATGCCAGTTTCTTTCAGCAGATTGCTACGTGAAAGAAATGCGAGAAAAGACAGCCTTATGAGAAGGGGAGGTATGAGGGATATGGTCTGGCTGCTAGGTGTGTATACTGGTCTGCTTGTGTTGGCGACCTACGATAGGCATGCACGTACTTCTATGCGCTTTCTCGATCATAGTGCCGAACGAGAAGTCAAAATACAGCAGGGCGGCACGCAAGCAGAAGTCATCGACTGTTGGAATTTTTTGGCTCACATTAACGTAGCTCCAACTATAGTCGATATCTCCTGATGGAGCTTCTACAGTACATGCATTTTCAACGTAATACACACACATCGTGAGCGTGCCCCAGCAGCGTGCCCCGAGCGTGCGTGGAATCTTCGCAGCCCGCATGGTGGATGCAGCCGCAGCTGGCTCAGGTGAAGTGGGTAGGCTGAGATGCGGCGCGGGTTTGGAAAGAAATTAAGAGCGGAAGGGGGGAAACAACTGCACTGCAATGCACACTTTAATCAGATTTCAGACATTTAATATGAATGATTTTATCCAGGACGTTCAAGTGCTTCTCATATATATTAGCATTCCTATACTTACTTTTAGTCCTAGTCATATGGACAAGACCAAACACAGCTGATGAACAGGCACGCATATGCACATACTGTTACCCGATTTAAGTACTAGCTTAGGATATATAGCATAAACATGGTGGCACACAGTTGGTGCTGTTCTGGATCAGCAGAAACCTTACGACAGTAACGAACATCTCCTTCAAACCCGAGCCGACGCCCAACTGTTTGCAGACACTGAAACTAAAGCGAAAAGCGATTCCCCAACTCCCCTTTCCGTGTGACGTGTGCAAAGTCTTACGGCAGGCAGGGGAGACATGCACGCATTGCCATTGCTTAACAAAGTCGTGGCAGCCGTAACACAAGAAAAAAAAAAAAAAAAAAAAAAAAAGGTCGGCATCATGAATAATCGCCGGCATGTGCACGGATCGATGGGGGGGAGCAGCAGCGAGACCAACAGCAACCGAGCGCGCTGTTTGTAATTGTGGTGAGGTGGAGTCACAGTCACACACATAACGCCCAAGGAACGGGTCGCCCGCGCCGCTGCCCGCTGGTAAGTAAAATGATGCCTCCATCACCCATGCGGTGCATGCCTCGTGGCCGGTTGGCCGGTCGGCATCGCCCCACCCATCATACGGGCACATCCCGCCGGGAACCCCACCGTCCGTGCTCCGGTCCAGCTACCGACAGTCAAAACCGCACCCCTTGCCCACAATTTTGACCTGCCATGGGCTTGGGGTAGGGGATTACTGAATTACCCTGGCCTTCCCTAGTAACTAATATATACTGATGTATGTGTTGCAGGTACAGTGCACGTACCGTGGCAGTTCTGTTTTTTTAACCCATCATCATGCTGACAGTAGCTAACACTCATACCCTTTTTTGCAGGTACAGTGCGTACCGTGGCACTCACTCACCCTAGGGCATCCAAGCAAGTATTGCGGGGATTAAGAGAAATCAAGGATACCAGATTCATGCACAGACAAGAGGAATAGCAATCATGAGCGTTGACATGGAATGACTAATAATCAGTCAAGGGCGACACAGTATGCCGCGAGGGGCGCCGGTACTTGCTCGCAATAGCAATGCGCCAGACCGCAATAGAGAAGGCACTTAGTCTGATTTGATGCAGTAGTGAGAATAATATAAGATAAGGCGATGCTGAGGCATGATTGTATAATCAAATTTTATATTGGAAAGACTGATCTGCTTAGACCAATAGGTATTTTGTTTAAGCAGGATTTGGGTGACTAACCAGTAGACGTGTATTTGGATACTTAGAACAATAGGCTGCATACTCTATACTAGATCGGCTCAGGAGCGCTCAGCCACATGATGCTTTGAGTAATGAATTTATACTCACTTGAATTTGCAAGGTCCAGACTGAGTGATGCACGTGAATTGAACTCAGTATCTCCCTAGTTCCTCAGTTTCTGCACTAGCTGACTATGGAGTTTAATTTCTTTGGTCGTGCAGAACTTCCAAGACCCTAAACCAGCCTGCAGAACTCTCTGGTGTTTGGTTGTAGGATCAGTAACGCAGACAGTATAGGAATCAAGTTGCAGCTATTTTAAATAAGTGATTACTTGATTTGTGATTCACGTAACGGCGTTTAATAACGCAACGTCACTCCATGCTAGCAGTATCTGATTGCGCTATATGAGGAGCGAAATCGTGATTCTACTAGCCGGTAATTCGTTTGTGCAGTACTAGTACGGTCACCACTAATACCGGGACACCACAACCAACGCAATGCAACGTAGATTCTGACACTTTAAAGATCGATTCCACACTTCACGCCAGTTACAGTCATGGGCGTAATGAATCCGGATACTATACCAGGATTTGGCCCATGGTACTGAGTAGTTGGTCCATGGTGCTGAGCAGTGAGCAGGTAGGTCACATATGGAGTCCTTGAACTCTGTGGCCTTTAATGGTTTGTCTTCTCCCAGAGTGTGGTCACATCTGGTTGGAGATTTTGATATCCATTCATGGCCAGGCAGAGTAAGAGGCCATGCAGGGCTTTTCCGGCCCTGGGACCGCTTCATGCCGGGCAATATAAATTGAGTCAATATTTATATTGGCGGCTGGCTACGGGTTTCATTGAAAGATACCTTATCTAAAGTATCAGCGAGTTTGCTTTCTACGTTTTTGTTTAATGAATTTTTGAAATCCAAAACGCCGCTAAATAAAATCCAGACGCTTTGGGGTCTCGCGCCACAAGTTTGACCCATTTGCAGAAAATACGTAGAAGATTTAAATCTCCAAATAAATTTGTTAAAAAACTAGATCAAAAAAGATTCCTTCCAATGATACTAATTATGTAACATAAATATTAACCGGTTTTAGTATATAATTGCTCGCATATGTTTCTGGAAGTCAAAAACGCCATTTATTTTGGGACGGAGGGAGTACTCGCCAACAAAGGTACTACGCATCAGTGTACACGTACTGCTGTGCTTTTGCGTGCATAGCATGGTCATGGACCTATGTTGAAGCCAGGCCACGAGCCCACAGGGCCACAGCCGCCCAATGTGCGGACAATAAAGCAATTTCTAGATTCCATCGGAATATTGTTTTCTGCAATTAGCCTAGACACTGAAACCACGGTCGTTTCCTAATTAGGATATGGAACAATTGTCTTTGAACAAGGTTCATAAATAAGAGATGACATTAAACCAAAAAGGCATCTTAGGCGCACTTACAGTTATTGTGGAGCATATCTTCGCCTTATCACCAGATGAGGCTGACATGACAGCTGAATAGAAAACAGGACAAGCACAAAGTGCGGTCTTCTTGTTCATGGCAAAGCTTCAGTCAGCAGTTCAGCACTCAGCGATAAATCATCATCGACACGTGAGAGTGGCAGCAAAGAGAATCCCTCTTTCTTTTTTACTTGTCTTTAAAAAGACATGCGATGATTTGATGACATGTATTTTTTTTTTGAACATGCACAAAAAGATTGAAAAGTGAATATGTAAAGTGAGAAAGATATCAAATCTTTCCATATGAACCCCCATCATGAGTTTTAGTGAAGGGCTAGCCTCTTTACCGAGGTAAAGTGGCAAAATCACACCAAACTGTAGAGTAATACCTCTTTTATGCCCTCGTCAAGAAGTTCAGTTTGTCAACAGGTGGAGCAGAATGAACCCACATCATGAGTTTAGTGAACGGCTAGCCTCTTTACCAAGGTAAAGTGACAAAAATCACACCAAACTGTAGAGTAATGCCTCTTTTATGCCCCTCATCAAGTTCAGTTTGTCAACAGGTGGAGCAGAATGATGGTCCGTGGGTAAGTGGAAGAAACACAGCACTGGCAATTGTCCTTGTCCCACCAGGACAGAGTAATTTAATGCCTAATTTGCAAAAGCCAATGATATGAGGTATATATATTCCTAATTTGCAGAGTTTTGTAAAAGCATTGAGACAAGAAACAGCAAGTAATTTCTACCTAGACTACCTAAAAGTATTATCGAAATTATTACAATGGACAAATTCATTCTACAAATGAAAGCAACTAGTTACCATATATATATAAGTAGAATAGAAGCTACTAAGTAGAAACAAAAATATCTACTTAACTAAGCAACCAGACATATAATGAAATTAAATAATTGTCTAACCAAATATTATATCCTGAACTTAGAAGAGAAAGTAAATCTTATATGACAGATTTCAGTAGATCAGGATCTAACAGCAAGGAGTTGAGACTGAGTTGCTCCTTTATTCCTTCTGTTATATCCACTTTCTATAGAACATGATTGATTCGAGCATTTGCATGCACTTCAACATTATCACAAAGCATCTACTCTGTTGCATATGCAACATGACAGTCAGTGGTATTGAATTTGCATCGGCATCAATCGTTTTACATTAACATAAGCTCGAGAGTTATCAACACATCTGGGGACAAATGTGCCAGTACCAACAATGGCACAGAGCAAGAAATGCCGGAAATGATTCAGATTATAAACAGAGCAAAGGCAGTGAAGCTGGTTGAAAGTAGCTACACAATGTCCATTTCGTATGAGGATGTATTAAATAGGTACAGGTGTATCTGTGGTCGAAAAGATGAAAGAAATTGTTAAAAAGTAGACTAACCTCTTCAAAGTGGAAAACCTACAAAGATAGGAAATAAGTGAAGATATACAACTACGGTTCATCAGAAAAAAATTACGCCTTGCCTACAGCTTTCAGGTCTCATGCCACATAGGTGACCTGGCAATAGAATCATAAAATCCAGCCATAAAATACCTCCATTGGAGACTTAGAAAGAATCAGTACTGAACCATCCAATGAAATGAGTTTTCATCTTCCAGAAATTGTACGATTGATCTTAGCAGTTAGCACCAATAGCAGCGTTCATTGAGTGTGCTGGACTAGCCAAGTCACTGTCCTCCTGAACCTATAAGACATTTTTCACTTCAGAACCAGTGCTTTAGGAAAGATGGGCCACGAATTTTCCAAGCGTTTTGGCCCATGATCTACAGATGGATAAGTAACTGCAATTTATAATAGATTTCTGGCTGAAAGCAACTTCGTCTTGCACAATTTTTGCATCTAGCTGATCTATCCTCATTTTTAGTTTGCTTCGATTGATGAAGTTATCTGTATTTCCAGAAATGGAGTCAAGAAAATGCGATTCAGCACCCAGATTGACACTTCTTGTACCACAGGATATTTCTGTTGTGTTCTTTTCTCTTGTTTGTCATCTGAGCGGGCTTTCTTTAACCGTCGTAAAGCCTAGCAAAACAAAACAATGAGTAAGCCATTAGTAAAAGAGTAGGCGACATGAGTTAACTAAACACTGAAAGTTCTGAAAGAAAAAAGAGTTGTGCATTTATCTAATCATTCAATAAAAAATGTCCTGTTAAGTAAATTTTTAATTTCTATTTTTGAGCAGTTATCATTGTGTAAAGTCTCCATGTTTGTCTTTTATTAGGGAATTAAGCTCCTTAATCCATCGTTTAGGTTTAGTGACAATTTTGCAAACAGTTTTTAAATGAAGCTTAGCAACTAGGAGAGTTGTAAGTGCAGTAGCATAGATTTGATTAGCCAATCTCCATAGCAGTTTACAATCAAACCTGTTTAAGCCTGTCCACAACTTTATCGTGTATAAAAAAAGGACACATCACATAGAGTAAAGGATTGGTATAAAATGATGATTCTTTTATGTTAAAGATAATTAAATACAACTCAGGAAATAAGGTTCCAAAAATACTAGCACAACTAAGGACCTATTTGATTTAGCTTTGAATTTTTAGATTCTAGTTCTAAAAGCTGAAGCTAAAATAAACAGGGTTTGTTTAAATAGTAGATTGCTAGAATCCAACCCTTTTTACACCAAAATCCACAAGATGCATCCCACCAGCTTACAGATTTAAAGAAAAGCTTTTAACAACTTGCAATATGCAGCTAACTTTTAAGAATCCGGGCTAAAACAAACAGGCCCAAGTTCAATACAATGTACAACATATTAACCCTTCATTCAAGTATAGGTAAATTATGTATTAAGGTATGTCCTACTCATGATTATTACTATTGTGGTCGTGTGGACAAGGAAACTTCACAACAGGTTTAGCAACAACATATTTATGTTCTGCAGCACAATCTGTGCAGGAATTCAATACCAGGTAGCAAAAGAGTCCAAGAAGGATATTTTTTTTTTTTTTGACAATGAAGAAGAATAAAATGTTGAAACAGAAAAAGGATGCTGAAGAACAATAAGTTGAGTTAGATAGGTCCCGCAGCTCAAAAGGAGAGCTGCTTTGTCCTGAAGGTGTAAAGTTATGAGACGGGTTCGCAAGGAGCTGCAGCAATGACGCAGCAGTGTGAAATAACATGGCAATGGCAGCACAGATATGCAGAACAAGAAGTCCAAATCCAGCACGAACAAGAATTCTAATTATAGTCAGTGCACTTACAATGAACCCAGTTCTTGGATATGTTAGATTACATGTTGAGTTATATTAGTTGAGTGGTCCATCATCATAGAAAGGGACAGTTTTTTGAACGAAAATAGAAAGGGACATTTGACCCTGGAATCAAGGAAACATCTTATATCTTGTACCCCTTATATTCTCTAAGCCATACATCTGTTGTAACCTCCTATTCCAATTTCTAACAATGTTGTCTAACCTCCCCTTAGTACGACCAACATCACATGACCAATCTAATGATTATTTGGCAAAGTTTAACAAACATACTGCAGTGCCTTCCACTCTTAAATGGAGGAGCTAAACTAAGCAAAATCTCACAAGTAAAAGTACCTGATTCTCAGTTAAATTTACTGTTACATCTTCTGAACATCTTTTATCCAGAACTATGCCAGATCGTCTCTTAACTCTAAATACCTCACAGTCAGAATCATCAGTATCCTGAGCAGCCAATGCTTGATCAGCGCAAAAAGGATAAACATTACTCATTCCATTCACTGGACATAAGCTAGAGAATGTTCTTCGGTTAGAACTAGTACACTCCTGCAAAAATAAGTAACACAAAAGTTTCAAGTTATTACCCAGTAATACGTAGAAAAGCAGAAGTAGAGAAGATAGGCATCATACATCACTTTGTGTAGAATACTCCTGGGGTCCATGTGCAGAAGTTATTGTTGATAATGTAGGATATGGCTTATTCAGATCATATCCAAGAACATCTTCCTCTGAAAGGGTATGAAGTTCAGGGGATGTATCGATTAGGATCTTGCAATATGGGAAGTATTTAGCATTGTGGTCAATGTCATTGGACAAATAAGGATGTGTGCTAGAGCCATCACTTTGAGACATTGGTTTTTCTACTTCATCCAATATTCCAATTTCCTCGAACTTTTGATAGTTCCTCCAATTCAAAAGATGTCTTTCCTCACAAAAACAACACGATCATGGTTGCAAGAGCACTTTCTAATCTCTTCCTCTTCAAAACAAGGTAAATAAGTAAACAAGATAATCACAAATGAAGCAAAATATCTGTAATATGTAATAAAAAAATGCAAAACGACCTTACCATGACAAAGGCAAATCGCATCGGCTCTGCAATTACACATAATGTGAGCTACATAGCAGTCACGTTTGCATATCCCACAGAGAACTGTGGCATCAATATCTGCTTTATAGCGTGTCACGAGCACCCATTTTGCAAGTGACCAGCTTAACATGGTGTTGGAACCGCATTAACTGCACAAAGGGGGCTATCATATAGCTCTGCATACGTCTGTGCATACATCTGTCTCCAGTTAATGTCACATCTCCGTGATCGGGCATGGAAAACTCGTTAGCAAAAAATGTTGTTTCTTTACAAAGAAGCTCCTCGTAAGGTAATACTGGTATCCTTTTCAGAAGTGCATAACGTTGACTAGCAACTGCTCCAAGAGGAAACCATTCGCCTGTAGCAAAATTTACTGCCTCACCACAATTGAAACCTGACATTTGTTCAATAGTTTTCATTAAATCATAAAATAAAATAGACTATTCAAGATGTTGAATAATTTTAGAAGTAGATGACTGATGGCAATTGCACAAGAGATTTACCATGGCTGAAACCAGAATGATAAGCTCGGGAAATGTCACAACAAACTCTCCAGGTTTCTGTACGGCTCTATAGACTGGAATATGATGATCCAGCAAAATATTAGGTGGGAAGATTGTAGTCTTCCCCAAAAAGAACATCAAATGCTGCACTTTCCCCTTCACCTGATAAAATTTCGTGATCATATACATGCTCACGTACCACTTTCTCAAAATCAGAAGCAGCACTTCCTGGAATACCGTACCATGTTTTTGAGGCTCCACAGTGGTGATAGTTAATACTGGCAAAATGATAACTCACATGAGAATAAGTGTCAACGAGCAGTATCATGCAAAGAATAATGACAACATATATATGTAACCGCCACTTGAGGTTTGCATTTTATCTATACCATCAGCCTGTGTCAATGACATGTCGGATCAGATCCCACATGTCATTGACTAGCTTGGTGGTATAGATGAACAGTTCCCCTTCAAGTGGCTGTATAGATAAAAATTTCCATAGATCATGCACCTGTACAGGTAATGATCTTCCACATGCCAGGCAAACATACTAAAGAGCATCCCAATATACAGCATTGGATCTGTTATTCCCTGAAAATGTATGAAATGTAAGTAACTGAAAAAGGCAGGATGGAAATTCATCAGTGCGGTCTACTCACTGGAACTGCAGCTCTGAGAAGACGCAGTGTAGAGTTCGGTAACCGTGAGAATCTCTGGATCAAAGCACGGACAAAAATACTTTTTATGATACCATCATCATTGCCAGAAATAATCATAAGATCACCAGATGATCATAAAAATATCAGGGTTTAGAAACCTTGACAAAGAAATAACAGAAGCAATGTGGATTTCTTGAGTAACATTGTTTACCAAATACTCATGCAAATTAGACAGACTGCATTTACTATTTTAGACTGGTCCCTACTATGGAATCATTCACGTGTATCACTTGAAGACAAGTTTTGAGCAGAGTCATAACACAGAATATCAGCAGATTGTATCCAACCAATATGGCAAAAATAGGTAAAGCAGTGCAAGACAAGTTTTCGGCATTGTGCAAAATTACGAAGTACATAAATGCCAGTAGAAACTGGGACACAAAATAAGTACCTTCAAGTTCCATTTGCTTCTGCCAAGTTGGTCATTAGAAGAAGAAGAAAATGCACTACCATCGATATCACATGCGTACTCAACAGACTCCATCTTGCCAAAAGCTATTTCATGCCAAAACTCCTCTTCCATATACCTTGATGGAAGACAAGCAGCACTAGAGTATCTTCGTACAAATTCTTTATTTGCCATCTTCTCGAACTCCTGAAATGTGTACTTTCTGATAATTTATACTAACATGTTATGCAACACAAACAATTAAAACCGAATATCATGAACTATGCAATATGAATGGCCATACAAACCTTCCACCCGTGAAGAAGGCAAACTTGTCATCCTTGGACCATTCAGCAAGACGGAGAGGCTGAACTCTGGTCGTAAACTTAAGCCCACCTAGTTCCTTCATTAGTACAGTGCCATGCAGGTACGAGAAGCAGAGATCGGTGAAATGATCTTGCATATACCTGGGAAATTGAACATGGTCACAACAACACAATATTCGCAGAAACTTACTTAAAAATTCATAACCAGAGTTAGAACAATTCCATGTGTGAGCATCAGGCACATGGAATTTGAAAAACCATTATTTATAGCACACTGATGAAGATTATGAACACATACTACAGTAAACAGAGGGGCTGTATGATTCAGATCTGATTGGATTGTTTAAAGAGCAAGATTTATGGGGCGCATCTCAGAAAGGTTGCCAGCGAAAATTGCTTCCGAGATGCCAAAACATGCAAGGTGGCAATACATTTTTAGATAATGGATAATAAAAATCCGGCCTCTACAATATGTTAGTAGGTCCCTGCACTTGAACAATTCGCTACCTGATACAATTTAGTAATTTAGGGACAAACTTGGCACCACTGAGTAAGTATAGCAACTCTCGTTGCTAATCTCATTCATGTCATTTTAATGCAACTACATCTGTCAACCATTAGTTCTCTGTCCATCATCATTATCAACACTTGACATTGTTACCTAGCTAGAAGAATATAATCAACAAAGGATACAGAGAAGCAACAATCACCATATTTTGCAGCCACTGGGGCAATTTTGCTGAGATAAACCATAGGATCCTCAAACTCCTGGGTTGATGGAGAAAAATACAGGGCAATCTGGAATCTCATCAATCCAATCGAGGCTAGATAGATCGAACTTCTTTACTCTGTGTTTCGAGAATGGATCTCTCATGGACCCTCCTCTCTCAGCGATGCATCACAACTCCTGCGCAATTTGCCCCGTATGATACAGATTTCAGAGTAACTCCACCCTTCCTGCCATTGTCCTGGAGGCATTGGTCCCTTGATCTAAACACCCTGAGTGCAATGACTGAAGCCACTTATCCTTTGCAGTCCCCAGCTCAAGAGAACCGATCTCCTTAATCTGAGCACACAAGAAGAAGCAATTACTAATCCTGTTAGAGCACTGTGTACACATTTCATTGCTAAATTATAGCTAGAAATGGCATATTGTAATGGAAGATGCCAAACTAAAAGTGAAGTGGACATAGCTTTTTAAAGTTTGTCTCAGCTGATGTAAACAGAATATCGCAACCCAAAAGGAAGAGTCAAATCGAACAAATGTAAATAAGTAATTCACGAACATGTGTGAATTGTGCTTACTTTTTTTCACACTAGTCTATATGCCTAAAGGCCGGGGCTGAACTCTACAAAAGGCGGCCGGGGCTGAACTCTACAAAAGGCGAGCTCACTAAGTTTGTTCCCGAAATAAAAATCACTGTAGACAGTAGCCACGCAGGTAATACACGTGGTACCATGCTAAAAAGTCAAACTCTCCTGTTGATACAGAGAATCCAACAGCCGTGCACCATCTCAATCACAATATAGGAATGCATCCATATAGTTCAAAATTCCTTCTCAGATCAGTTCACATAAATAAAAGAGTTCATATTAAGAAGCACTAGAGTTATAGCCCGCGAATCACATCATACCAAACCTATGCTCGTAGAATAGCAGAAACACATGCAAAAATAGCCCCTGAAGTGGGTCAAATCATTTCAGAAATTGGTCAAATCTATGGAACAGTTCGAATTTAGAAACACCTGAACACTAAACACGAAATTAAATGTTTGCCACATTAAGCTCAGTTCTTACAATAAATAAAGGCTTCATTGTCTGAAGCAAATTCGTCGCCCAGAAAGGAACAAGCGCGCGAATAGTAAGATAATTACGCGGCAAAACGCGAAACTACGAGTTGAGCCAACAGCTACAGAACTCATGTAATCAGACGAGCGCGGAACTCGCCAAATTAGACCCGACATATGCACGGGGGATACAAAATTAAGGAAGGATTAGAACAAATTTCGACGACGAACCACCAGAACAGCAGGGTTAGTTTATTACCCAAACAAAACACACTCCCAATTCGAGGCGAATAGAATCGCATGACTCAAAACAAGCAGAAAAAAAATCAGAAAAAAAATCCTGGTAAAAAATATAGAGCCGAGTCCACAAGGCCATGCCAATTCTGACGAATCAAACAGTGCCCGAAATTTTGCTGCGCAAATTCCACAGAAAACGAGGTGACCTCATCATCTCAAACCAACCCAACCACCCACCCACAGTGCGGGTGCACCCGCTCACCAATTCCCGACTAGCAATCCACAGAACGGCAGATCGCTCACCGTCTCATCTCGCCGCAGCTTCCAGGCCCGAGACCTCCTCAAACGGGGACCCACATTCCCCTGCGGTGGCCGCTACCGGTGTCCCCGCGCGCTCCGATCCGCGGCCGCCCCTGCTCCGATCCGCCGCGTCCCGAGCGTACGGAAGCGACTCCCGAACTCCGCCGCGGCGTAGACTGCGTAGGCCTCGGGTGTCCAGGCGAAGGAGGAAGCGCCCGCGGCGGTGCTCCGGCGAGCGGCTGAGGAGCGAGCGCCGAGAAGGCAGCAGGAGGGAAGACCGAAAGAGGCGGACGGAGGGAGAGGATGAAATGAAAGGAAAAGGAGAGGAAAGGAAAAAGTGCGGGTGATATTTAATATATAAGCGATAACTACCTGTACCGCCGGACGCGGATGGCGTTTTGAGCCTCGCTGATCCAACTGCACCACAGCTAATCTGCGGATTAGAATGTGGATTAGCGTGGGTTTTGATTGCACTTTTCCTTGTGGTGGTGGATGGGGTAGTTGTGGTGGCAGGACGTCGTCACGGGGCCGTCTGCTTCGACCCAGCAACACCAATTACTGCTCTGCCCTCCGTCAGGCAATGTACAAGTTGTTGGACTGTCCGAGTAGTATGCCTGCAGAATTGTCAGCGCTTGTCACGCATACGCCCAGAGCGATGCGATTTTTAGACCATTTCATTAGTGGAGATTTGCCGTTATTACGTGCCAACACATGGATTCAAGTCCTTTTCTTAGCAACCGTTATTAGGGTAGGGCACTAAACCTTTCACTTTCAGCTGGAGCTCTCTGGAACATTATTAGGTTGCCGAGGGAGATTAGCACGGATCAATCAATCAATAAAGAGACCGTGAGTTAAGCACAGGCAGGCAGGCGACTTTTCAGATTGGGATAAAAGAAGAAGGGAGCATCTCGTTACCTCCCCCAGCACGTTGTTCTTTTTCACCACATGCTCGTTATTTGTGTTTTTGATGAGACAAACTTTTGGTCGGTTTCGTTCGTTCTTTTTCCCTGGGTGCGGGCGCGTCGATGATGCCTTTTACACACAACTAGCGAAGCACATTTCGGCGGAGCAGCAAGCATCACCGGCCGCCCGCCCTGGCCGAAAACCGGCTTGTCGGCATCGGATCCGCGCGTCCATTGCCATCACGTTTGGGAATTCGTGATTCCTGCGGTACTCGGTCCCGGGTCGCACCGTGGCAGCGGCACAACGCCACAAAGCGACTGAAGCGAGGCACGAAGCAAACAGCTGTACCTACTAGGCATGAAGTATCAGACAAGTGGGCGTGTAGCTGTCAGATAGACATAGCACAAAATCACCACTCTTGAGATGATATAATACTCATGCCAGCAAACTCTGATCACTACCAGCAAATTCTGAAGGACAGCGGCCTTGATTAGAGGAAAGTACCGCGTGCACCAGAGAGTAGTTAGGCTTTGCGTTGCTTGGAGTAGGGATTGTCCCTGTAAAATAAGGAAAGATTCCATGCCTTGAATAAGGGAAGATGACGTGGAAGCAAATAATTGAAGTGGGGAGCAAAAGTGGAATTTGCCCCGCTTGCGCTTGATATGTTGTTTTTCCTTTCACTTTACTTTTTTGGCCAGCTCCTGCTTTGTCAAGTGGTCTTGGCCAGCCATCCAGAGCAGAAAATTAATACTACTCCAAAAGGCAGCTTTTGATGTTAATGGCCAAGTAGAGTACGAGTACTCCCTCCGTTCCATTTCATTTGCAAGAAACGCGTCGGTCAAACCGACTCAACTTCGACTACGCTTTGTAAAAATACGCAGTAATATTTATATCTCCAAATAAATTTGTTAAAAAAACTAGACTTAAAGATCTTCCGATGATACTAATTACCTAGTATAAAATTTTTATATATTTTAATAAATAATTGCTCTAGCCGGAACGAAAATCCGCTTTTACTCTAAGTCGGTAATCGCACGCTTTTTGGAACGTAGGAGTACATTGACTTCGACTTCAATCTAACCTTGCCGCTATATACGCACATGTTTGAATCATCCGTGATAGAGTAGCTTCTAGGCTCACCTCATCCACATGTTGGAAAACGCTGCAGATAGCTACGAAGACTGTTTCAGGTAGGGATTATTATAGGCGATGATTTTCAAGACACCCCCGCAGGAGAGCCACACGCCGGGATTGCCGAACAGTAGCCGGTGGCCAGAACAGCTGAAGCTGAATACCTGAAACAACTTGATCAGAGTAGTTGCGTGTTAGTATAGTAGCCAAAAGATATGTGTTCATAAGTCCATCCCACTAAGGCCCCGTTTAGCGGGGCTTCAGTGGATTCGGTGAGTCGCTTTGGAGTGTTTTGTGCGGCCGGGTAAGCAAGAATAGCTCCACGCATGGAGCCCTAAAAACGCCAAGCTCTCACATGGTTTTGTGGTGAGGAGAAGCCAAAAATTATAACTTTTCCTCGCTCCCTCGCTAGGCCCGAGCTAAAAATAGTCAAAATGGAGCTATTTGGCCAAACGGGATAATAAAACGGCTTCAGCTCCACCTCAAAAGCTATTCTTAGAGCTAAACTCTAAAAACAGATTCACACTGCGGTTTGGGCCTTGTTTAGATGGCTGAAATTTCTAACTTTTTCCCCACTTTCTCTCCATCACATCACATTAAATACACCAAAAAGACATATATTTGGAGTATTAAATGTAGGTAAAAAAATAACTAATTACACAGTTTAGATGTACATCATGGTATTCTTTTGGCGAGGTTTCTTACATCTACGATGGGATAATATTTACCACTAACAAACGAAAACGCTGCCTTCTGGTAGACGACGCGACATACGCGACTAAATTTTAGCCATCTAAACAAGGCCTTGGTCGCTACGCTTGCAACTGTAAGGTAAGGGCAGACGATCCTTTTCCAGAACCGAAGTCCCAAGGTAGCTACACCTGCTAGCACTGTTCCCGTTCGCTCCGCCGCTCCGGACACCGGGGCAAAAGCCTCCACGCCTCTAGTACGTAGTTGAGAACGAGATATATATATCGGCTGGTATTTCCAAAGTGCCGTCGCTCTCCGCCGGACAGCGACGAGCGAAAACGTGGCGGGCGGCGGGTCTGTCCTCTCGACTCGAACACGAGCAACGAGCGAATCGGGATGCCGCCATGCCGGAATTAGCAAGGGCAATCAGGCGAGGAGGGCGAAAGGGAACAGTGACCCTCAGTCGCATTGGGCCTTTGTTCGCGCCACCCAATCACCGCCGGACAGCGCGCTTGGTAGCTCGTTTCGTTAGGTTCGTCGCCTTTGACCGACCGGGCCGCGCGGCCGGCCCCGGGCTAGCTCCGCTGTCACCGCACCGACCCCAGCACGTCCGGGTCGCTCGTCATCTCCTGGGGAATAATCGCTTCCACACGTGAGCGTGACTGTGGTAACTCGTCGTTGCGCTGAACAGGAAAAAGGCGGCACGGCCGGGGAGGACAAGAGAAGCTCTCCTCGACGTTCATTTTGCCCACCTTAGCGGCAGACGTCCGGTAGCCGGTCGCGTCCATGTCCGACCTGCCCCGAGCGATGCTAGTAGTAGTAGTAGCGTCCTGTTCCTGCCGGTCATCGTCGTGGGAGAAACTTCAAGTAGGGAAACGAGGAATAATCCGCACGTTAATTGCATGGCACCGGAGCGGGCTGGTCTCGCACGCTATTGAGAAGTTTGTGGCGTGAGGGATCAGCTCGTGAAGATAAGAAGCTGGACTCCCCTCCCTCTCGCCTAACACTCATCTTCTCTTCAAGTCTTCAAGGATGTACAAATATAATCCCAAATGTAACATGATGTACTAGTACTACCACACTACCGTGCCTGAAACGGCTGAAAGTAACCAATAATTCGTCTCAATAGCAGGAGAAAAAGAACTCGACGCCCGCGAGGGATAGCTCGCCTTTTTCCACTTTGAGCAGATTGAGATCGCCGTGCAGAAAAGCTGCCTTGCCGCGCGGCAACGCCTGTTGTTGTTGTTGCCCGTCGCTGTCCGATCCCCGTCGCTGTTCTTCGTCGATCGTCAGCGTACTTTTGAGCTCGAGTTAGATCAGCTCAGCTGCGGCAAGCATCGAGCGAGCCTGGTCGGACGCTTGCGCTCCATCGTGAAGCGTCGGACACGTCATCCTTGGACTGTTGGATACTCCTATATCTTGAGCTGTACTGTACTCCTATGAGCGAAAGCGAAGCGAATGCAGTGCCAGTCTCACAGTGGAGTGTGCAGTAGGATTGCTGGAAAGGGAAAGGTGGTGTAGCAGAGGACAAGCGCGCATTGGGCGACCGCGGAATCTCAGGACGATTTCGCTGCGAAAGCGAGAGCAGGGCAAAGTGCGCCAAAGAGGACGGCCCCCTCGTGCGCCCGGCGGTGCGCCCACGAGGCATCGATCGAGGGAGAGCAAGGACGTTCTAAGTTGGGCTGATCTCGTCCATGGGCCTTGGTCAGGCCCGTCAAGATTCTGGATCAGGCCTTGTTGAAAGTTGAAACCTGAACTCTCATGTCCATGTTAATGTCCTCATTCATCACTCTCCATTCCCTTCGGATAAAAAAACATTGAATTGGATGATGTACTCCATAAATAAGCACATCAGGAACAGGCTTTGATCTATTTGCGAGTGTAGGAGGCATGCAAGTCAATGTCCATGACGGTAGGTACATTTCTTGTGCTGAGGTAACTGGATCTACACGAACCGGAATAGTAACATGACCATTTGCGAGAAAAAAACGAGGGGGCCCTATATAAACTCCTAACCTAGATGCAAAAACATTCAACCAGCAGTCTTAATGGCCGGCACAAAAAGGTGGAAACATTCAACCAGCAGTCTTAATGGCAGGCACAAAAAAGGAAGAGAAAAGATGCGGAGACGAACAGAAAAGACACGGGAGCAAGTTAAGTTCTCTGGCGACCGTGGTGTGGTGGTGGTGGTGGGTGTTGGTACCATGCACGGTAGCGTTACATGGCAGTACAAGGCTACAACCAGACCATGTGTTTGATCGATCGACCCCTAACACAACGGCTGCGGTGCGGCCGGTACAAGGGCAAGGGAGGGACAGCGTGACCAACGCGTGATTTGAAAGAACGTAACCGATCAGGTCACACAAAAACACCAACTACGCCAGTTGTCACGCTCATGTCCGTTGTTGGATCGCCCCCACACAACAAATACCGAATCAATCCCGTGATTAATCATTCACACTGCTAAAAATCTTGTTAGAAATATAATCCTACTGCTGATCTTTATCTATCTCCATCTCCATCTATTTTCTGTTAGTTTCTAGTCTAGTAATCTAGTATTATGGGCGAAGGGCTACTACCTCGCAATGATGCAAACAAATGTAGACCAAAAACTCTTTACAGGTCTATTTCGAGGCGAACGACCTTATTCTCAATCGAAAGAAAACTATAAAGGCATGAAGATTTTCGTAATCAAATGACTTTTGTGGCTTCTCAATTAGAAACGGTGGGCTCTTATTTCTTCCGGATCCAATGGATGGTATCGCGGACATATTGGATATGTCAAAAACTATTTCCTTTTATTTTACCACGGATGTGTTGATTTTTTTACAGCCCAAACTGTTATCTATGTGTGTTACGTTGTAATAAGTGGTCCGATTATATCCTAGCATAGATGAAGGCGGATTTTTTAAAATCCTTTATCTAAAAACCTCGCAATGATGCAAAGTTTCTATTCCAAAGCGTATTAGGTTACGGTCGGGGAATCGCGTTCGCTAGAAATATTAATGATTCGATATTGTACTATAGTATTGTAGAATAACCATTTTATTAGCTGCCACCCAAGGAATCAAAGAATCATAACCATTAATCCCTACTTGTCCCTACACCTAGCTTTACAACCTGCATACGGGTCGCCCAAAAAATAATAAAAATACAGAAAAACGAACGAACTACTTCGACACCGGACCAATCGATCATCCCTAACCATTGCGCCAACAACAGTTTTCACGACAGACCCTGGGCCCCGTTTTGTTGTTGTTGTTGTTGTAAAACCTCAGCTGCTTGACACGTCGGCCCGTCCCCTGGCGCCGGCGCCGGCGCCGGCCTTGCGTCCCCGGCGGCGGCCTCGGGCGCGGGGCCTCATGACGACGGTCCTGGACTCGCCCCAGGCGGAGAACGACTCCCTCTCCTCGTCGGAGTTGTCGCACTCCGGGAACGGCCCGTCCGCGTACCGCACGGCGTCGTAGCACACCGTGTACGTCATCTGGCGCGCCCTGAAGGCGCGCATGGCCGCGCGCGCTTCTGCGGCGTCATGACGGCGTAGTCGGCCGTCATGAGGCCGAGGAGGTCCTGGGCGCCGGCGCCGCCGCCGTGGCGGCGCGGGACGCGGAGCACCGGGTCGGCGCGGAGCCGACGATGGCCAGCTCGGAGAAGTCGGACGCGAACGGCGCGTACTTGTAGTTCACCTTGTACTTGCCCCGTCCGTGGCCCACGCGGAGCCGTCCCAGATGGTGGCGTACACCGCCATCGGCTTCGCCGGGAAATCGCCGCCCATGTCCGGGTGCCGGATCACCTCACGAATCGGCGTGTCGTCGATGTAGAAACTGCATGATGAATTGAACGAACACGCAGTCAATAACCACTGATCCACGTACGTGTCTACTACTGGTGAATGTGACGTATACTACGTACATGATGTGGGTGGGCGCCCAGAGGACGGAGTAGCTGTGGGCCTCGAGGGTGGGGTCGAAGGGGAGGAGGTAGCGCTCCTCCCGGCCGTGGCTGGTGCTGCCGTTGCCGTAGACGTTGGTCTGCACGCGCCACTGCCCGCCCCACCGGCTGCCCAGGAACTCGAAGTCCAGCTCGTCGTGCGTCTTCTCGTACACGTCCCCATTAGACAGCTGCATCATCATTCATCAAAAGGATTGCACACGCATTATGAATGATGCTCAATGAGTATACACAGTCGTAAACAAGTCACGGCAATTCAAAACTTCATCATGTGTTGGTTGAATATCTGAAGGTTGCAATCTCGAGCAACCACAGAGCAGTTGGAAATTGATTCCATCTACCACTGGAACATCATTCACTGCAATCACTGGCGTGAATAGTAGCAGTAAAACCTAACCAAACACGGAGGACTATCAATTCAGTAGCATTAACTATTTATTTTTTTTTGGTGCGCCTAAATAATCAATCATCACGGGGGCTTGAATGACTGAAGAGGGAACATTTATTCCCGGGGCCAGGCGGCGCAGCCTTTCTGGCTGCAAAGTCCAAGCAGCCCATGTGGACGCCCTGTAGCGTGCTCTGCGTCGCAGGACATGGGCGCCGCCGCACCGGCAACTTGCTGGGCTCGCCGGCGGCGGCGAGGATACGCTACTATAGTAGGTAAAAAAGTCCTTTGGGCAGGAATGTTATCGAAACCAAATGTTGCAGCAATCGAATCGATTCGATTGAGAAGGAACACTCACGTAGAAGGCGACGACGACGCCGGCCGTGAGTCCTTGGGCAGCTTGATGGACGCGCTGAAGAAGCCGTGGAGGTAGTAGTCCGATGAAATGAACCCGGAACCTGCGCGGAACGAGCAGAGCTTATCAGAGAGACCGTATGGTGGACGACAAGAACAGAGGACGGAAGAGGATTAAAAACTCTGCGAGAAGATGAGTACCTGACCGGCGGTCGAGCAGGAGGCGGACGCTCCTGTCGTCAGAGGAGCGGACGAGGTTGCCGTCGCCGAACAGCGGCGAGAAGCGCTCCTCGAAGGGCACGGTCGGCACGTCGAAGGCGGAGGCCGAGGAGGCCACGAGAGATAAGCACGACCACGTCGTCGCGGCGGCGAGCAGGACCGTCAGCGAGACCCCTCGCCTTGGACGCCATGGCTGGCCGTACAGCAGAGCTTCTGCGCTGCGACTCGGTTTCCTCCTCGCCCGCCCTCCTCTCTCACTCGCTCTCCCTTCCTCGCTTGTGCACCGGTGGGTGGGTGGGCGGCGGCTCTCGATCAGGGAGCCTAAACCCCGACGCGTTTCTTGCCCTGGGGCTGGGCGTGCTTGCTTTTGCTTTATACGCGGTCTCGCTATATTGGCCGGAGCCCGGAGGCGGGGAAGGGGGGGATACGCGCCGCGACGCGGCTGCGCTGCGTGCGTCATGCGCGGACGTTGGGAGCCGCCTTTTTCCGCCGCACCCACACAGACACAGCCCATGCTGAGGTGGACTCGGTTAGTGCGGCGTGGACCCCTCCTGGCCTCGGAAGCCCTCCAGGCCAGAGGATGACTAGGATTAGCAAGGAGAGAAACGGAGCAGCCAAGCCAACAAGATTACCGGAGCGAGGAGTACTGTCACTGTGCTGTGCACCGGCGTGGCACGGAAAAGGAGCGGGAACGTGGTAGGTAACGGCAGGGCGATTGATTAATTAGTAAGGCAAGCAACAGCTAAGCTTTGCTGGTGTGGTGACGGTGCAATGCAATGCATGCATCATCACGCATGGATGGACGCATGGTCCTAAACGCCGGAGGTTGCCCGTTGCCTTGTCCTGTTTCTTTGCCACTCAAAAGACAGCAATGCAATGCATCTAGTAATTCTGTTTTCGTGCGCGGCGGGTATATGGCTGCAGCTGGAGTTTAATGACTGGGGCGACGAGACGACGTGCTTGGTTGGTTTTGTGGACGTGGGATCGATGGGGATGGACGCTTGCGGAGCGGAGGGTGGTTTTACGAGCCATCATTACTCGCGTTTGTGTGAGAGATTTATCAGAGGGCCGGAGGGAAGGCGACGTGTACAGGACGTGAGTATGCTAGCGCCGGAATAGTTGGGCTCGACTCCAGGTATGCTTTGACCGTGTATTTATTTGTTCCGTGTCGCGTGGCTACGTACACCACCGGTCGTCCTGTCCTGGCGTCGGAGCGCCACCCACCGTGCCCGCTGCTTTCACCTGCTGCCACCGCCAGTGTGGCGCAATGCATGGTGTCCAACGAGGCACCAGCTGTAGAAAAGAACGCAGGCAACGTCCCAGTCCTCCTTATTGACCGTTTGTCCGGTTGCGCCCGCGAGTGCGCCTCCGGTCCTCCCGTGTGGCATGGCGTGTCCAAGGCGCTAGCTCCAGTGCTATATAGTCTCACGATAGCAGTACGTGATCAACCTACAGATCGGAGTAATATACTCCTAAGTGCATAATCAATGACAGTGTGTCGTTATAATATTGTTACTTTTTCTCGGAGCTACTGTTGTTGCGCATCTGCCAACCAACAGAAAAGGATCATAGACGCGTCAATGACTATAAAAAAAATACTGGTAGGGGTAGTACGACTCTCACACGTACAACACTGTTAGCGTTAGAGTATTGTAGTAGTCGCACACAACAGCGCCGCCAGGACCGAAAGTGGCAAGGCGGTATTCATCCACAAATCATAAAGAATAATGGCCGCAAAGCCGCACACATGCTCGTGCAAATGCCCCCAACACGACAGGGCAGGCAGGTCCCCTTTTCATGTGCGCCGCCCCCCAAGAACAAGGCACACATGCTCGTGCCTGCGCGCCGCGTCAAACCTCCCGTGGCTTTTGGAAACAGGCAGCAACAGCTACATCTACAGGCCGCCGCGCGCTACGCACGCCCGCCAGCCCGCAGCGGCCACCCACCACACTAGCACCAGCCACCTGTTCCCCTTGGCCGTTTCGGCAGAATCGGCACCATCCGCCGGCTCCGGCTGGCGGATGCGCGGGCATCGGCCCAAGGCGCGCCTGTGACTCGTGAGAGCCGTGCCGTCCTTGGACGCGCCTGTTGCGTTGCGTTGCGTCCGGGTAGGCGTAGGTGTAGGCGTACATGAACCGATGGAGAACGTGAAACTGTTGCCTTGTCAACGAGCCACGCGCGCGTGCGATTTGATTTGCTGGGGTTTCAATTCAATTCACGGGCGCGCGTATAGCGACTAGATAGGAGCTAGAAAAGCTGTCTGCGCGACACCCAGAACACAGTTTTGGATCTTGCACGGGACCGGCCGCGTCTGGACCCACGTCAGCCACATTCGTACATGAACGATCACGATCACAGATCTATACAGCTACCAGCAGGCAAGGTTTCGTATAAACGTTGGCGATTTCTCCTTTCGGTGTTTCCATTGAAGAGTCTCGGGACTCTGATATCGGTGGTCTGATTGCCTCTCCAACAATCCACATAATCCTATACCACAGCTAAACTCTGTTGATAGCTAGCAAGCTATCAGGAGGCATGATGATCTATATGATGAGTTGGTGACCTCCGATCCCAATAATGCTTCAATCTATGAGTAACGATTCTCGTCAGTCCAATAACGGGCCAACGCCTCAGTCCATCGCTAATCAGCCAGCCGTCTTCATCTATGCTCTGGCCCGTCGCAGAGCCAGAGCTTGCATAGAATGATAGAAGGAAATGGATAAGCTTATCCGATCGAGCGTCAGAGCCAATGAGCCATGCACGGATTGGGCTGGGCACACAGAACAAAGACTCCGAGTGTCATGTGGAGCCAACCCCACCACCATGCCGTGCATCCATCCACATCCACATCCGCCCTAGAGCTAGAGGTGCCGCGCAGGCAGAGCTTTGCCTTGCCGGCCAAAGCAACCTAACATGTGGATGTGGTGAACCTCCTTCCGGTCCATACCATAGTACGATAAAAGAATACGTACTCCATGATTGTTGCCCCTGTCTGTCCAGTTCTCGCAACGGGTAGACAACAGTAAAGCGTATCTCTAAGAAAACATGGCAGGAAGACATAGATACGCGCCAGCGTGTCACTTTGTGTCAAATACAACTCGTAGCTGCTAGCATCAGAAGCTTCTACTGCATCTCACGAATAGTATAGTATGTATGTTATAGCTCTGGCATCCTTTGTGGGCTCTTTTTGCGGCATTTAGCGCTTGCTTAATCTCGACCATGCTTGGGCAATAGGCATGCAGGAGATAATAGTGCTTGCGGTGAACGGGAAGCTCGATCAACTGCTCGAGTGGCCCGTGTGCTGGTTTCCACTTGCCAACAGCTGTGCCACGAGCGACAGCCGCGACGATGCTCTGGACAGCTTGCGATAAAACGCCATGACGTGGATTACACGTAACTTAACTGGCCTTATCAGTTACCACTCTCGTTCCATCACCATCAGCGACCCCGTCCACACGCTAGGCGACGACACGAATAATGCATGCAGGTAGCAGGCGCACAGGTGATTGGTGTGGTGTGGTGGTGAGCCGGTGAGCCTTGTGCTGTGCACCAACAGTGGCAACGGGCAACGGCCCAGGAAAAGCTAGAAAACAGGGCCCCCGCATGCCGCACGGTGCGGATGCGTCAGAACTGTCCCATGGGCCCTCAGTGAACCGTGGGCACATCCGCGTCGCAGAAACGTCCCATGGGCCCCTCAGAGAACCATGGGCACACACGTGAGTTTGTTATGGGCTTAGGATCACACCATATAGGCCTCAGCATCAGAAAGACGGCCCGGGTGGGATAGAAGAGACCGGAACCTCCTTGTAAGGGCGTCCAATGGTGATCAAATAACAATGGAGGAATTTATTCCATGAAAGAAGAATTTGTAAATAAATTTGGGGATGAGATATAAAAATAATATAAAAATAACACGCTCATTGGCTATCGAGGAGAGGACCAAATACAATGACTCGAAATACAATGACTAAATAAATATCTAATCTAGCCTCAATCTTCTGTAAACATCTCTCTCCGATGACTCTCAACTATAAATTTATTTTTTTTATTGATGTGTCTCATCTAACTAAATATTTATAAATTGTTATCGATTGATACCGATAGGATTCTCCTACCAATGATTTGGTAGAACCAATTCCAGAAGGCCGCCACGAGCGACCACCGACGCGGAAGAACTCGTTGTCCAAGTCCAACACGGCGGGCGGACGGATGGGCTGGGCTAACCGCTTAACCTTAGCCACCAAGGCCCGCTTCTCCCACCCGACATAAATACCCCATCCACGGACCCACGTACACCCGGCAAGGATTCCAATCGATCACCCAAGCAGCTCGTCCCAAAATCTGCTCCTCGTCTCCCCGTCTCGCGGTTTCCTCGACGCCTCCGTCAAGTCGCTCGACAGCGATTCCATCCGCGCAAGGTATCAGCTCAGTTCCCCGATCCAATCTACGCCTGATTTAGATCTTATATACCCGATGCGATTGGATTACGTTTGCCACCCCGATCTAGGAGTAAGTCTGATTTAGATCGATGTTACTCTGATGCGATTGGATTATGTTTATGCGGTTTGCACTGCCCTGGAACCTAGGGCTCGGAGTGATTTGATCGATTGCGATCTGTGATTTGGTTGCGCCTTGTGTATGCTTGACTGCTTGTTGTAATAGGCTTGTATTTGGCGTCGGTGAGATCTGACGCGGTTCCTTTGTCGAGCCTGGGTTCTGTTAGGTTGTTATTTTGTTCTCAAAAATAAAATTGTTCAATACCGTAGATGTTTCCTGCATGTTTTAAATCCAGTGCTATATTCACATTGTTTTGATGCTTGATTTTTGCTGATCAGTGGTCCTGGTAAAAATATATGTAAGATTTTAGAGTCACGTATTGGGAAAAGCTAGATGGTTCAGTTCTACTTGTTCTATGGACCTTGTGGTATGTCTCCTTTGGTCTATGAATGCTTTATTTTCCTGAATAACAGTAATGTGAGACTGGTCCATGGGTACGTCGACCAGTAATGCAGACTAGTTATTTGATCATGTTGCAGTTCCTAGTGATTAGGAATTCAATTTGTCCCTCTGTGCATTCAGCATTGGTTTCTACAATCCTATCATTTTACTTCTGAATAAATTAATTATGTGTGAATGAAGCTTGTTTGCAATACACTGGTGTATAATATCAATAACAAACTGCTATTACTAATCCATGCCTAGATTCATAATAATAATCCATTATTCTACTTGAAAATGATCTAGGCCCTTTTATGTGTTCCTGCTTATCCTTCCACATGACTTGCTGTTCCTTTCTTTTTACAATCCCTCACTGGGACACAGAACGGTTCTTCTGTGTTAAGACACAGAACGGTTCATCTGTGTTAATAATATTTTTGCATGTGTTCTCATTATTCAATTGGTTATGGTGGCCTGTAAAATATATTGTACTTACATATTAGTCAGCCATATATCTATTCCAATTTCAACTTGCTCAATTCAAATCATATATCTCCACTTAAAGCACATGTTTGCAAGCTTTCTTACATGTTTCTATCTGTTTGAAACAGATGCAGATCTTTGTTAAGACCCTGACCGGCAAGACCATCACTCTTGAGGTTGAGAGTTCAGACACCATCGACAATGTTAAAGCCAAGATCCAGGATAAGGAGGGCATCCCCCCAGATCAGCAGAGGCTCATCTTTGCTGGCAAGCAGCTAGAGGATGGCCGCACCCTGGCTGACTACAATATCCAGAAGGAGTCTACCCTCCATCTTGTCTTGGCGCTTGAGGGGTGGCATGCAGATCTTTTGTGAAAACTCTTACAGGCAAGACAATTACACTGGAGGGTTGAGAGCTCTGACACCATCGACAATGTCAAGGCCAAGATTCAGGATAAGGAGGGCATTCCCCCGATCAGCAGAGGCTCATCTTTGCTGGCAAGCAGTTAGAGGATGGTCGTACCCTGGCTGACTATAATATCCAGAAGGAGTCTACCCTCCACCTTGTCTTGCGCCTGAGGGGTGGCATGCAGATCTTTGTCAAGACATTAACTGGCAAGACAATCACACTGGAGGTTGAGAGTTCTGACACTATCGACAATGTCAAGGCCAAGATTCAGGATAAGGAGGGCATTCCGCCGACCAGCAGAGGCTCATCTTTGCTGGGAAGCAGCTGGAGGATGGGCGCACATTGGCTGATTACAATATCCAGAAGGAGTCCACTCTTCATCTTGTCCTGCGTCTTAGAGGAGGGATGCAGATCTTCGTCAAGACATTGACTGGCAAGACCATCACACTTGAGGTGGAGAGCTCTGACACAATTGATAATGTCAAGGCAAAAATCCAGGACAAGGAGGGCATCCCACCTGATCAGCAGCGGCTCATCTTTGCTGGCAAGCAGCAGCTGGAGGATGGACGCACCTTGGCTGACTACAACATCCAGAAGGAATCCACTCTTCATCTTGTCCTGCGTCTTAGGGAGGCATGCAAATCTTTGTCAAGACATTGACTGGCAAGACAATCACGTTGGAAGTGGAGAGCTCCGACACCATTGACAATGTGAAGGCCAAGATCCAGGACAAGGAAGGGATTCCTCCCGATCAGCAGAGGCTCATCTTTGCTGGGAAGCAGCTTGAAGACGGGCGCACCTTGGCAGATTACAACATCCAGAAGGAATCCACTCTTCATCTTGTCCTGCGCCCTCCCGTGGGGGCCGTGTTAACTGAGGCAGTAGGAATTTGTCCTCCTGCAAAAGTTAATTCTACTTCTGTAGTGTGGACAGACATCCAGTTCTAAGTGCTTCGTTGTGTAAACTTTCTATATCCAGTTCTACTAAGTGTTTCATCATGTATACTTTCTATATAATCTGTTGGCTAAACTTTTATATATAGCCTATTGCGTTCGTGTACTTAGTATCTCTTCAGATGTACTTTCTTTTACTTGTAAAATCATGCTTCTCGGATTCTTTAGCTTATGTGTTGTTGATTATTTTGGTTGGTGGTCTCTGAAACTCTCTTCTGACGAGGGTATGCTACCGTTAGTGTGGGAGTGTAGCTACTATTGCTGCTATTTTAACAAATCGGCATATGCATTTGGCAGGGGCCAGTCTGTTCTTCGCGTTTTATTGACTGGACTAGTAATGTGCTTATTAGTTGATTTGTATATGTTTGAAAGCAGGTTATATTGATCGGTATATGTCTGAAAGCAGGGAATTTAGGATGCTCAGGCATTTGCGTTTGTTGATTTAACTGATGGGACTACAAGTAGTAACTTTAGGTGCTTAATAACCAGTTATGTATGTATCAGGCGTCTTCATTCGTCTGTTGTGTCGCTCTGCGTTTTCTGGCTTGCAGTGTTCTTGGTTTGGAAGGTTTGCTGAGCCTGACATTTTACCATTGTTTTGTATTGGGCATGGCTTGCCTTTTATTGTTATCTTTGGCATTTTTTGCCATTTGTGATGCGCATTGGTTTCCCTTGAACGCAATGAATGTTCCTGCCTTTTTTTTTTTTTTTTTTTGAGGAACAAAAGGGTCGAGATCCCTACCGAAATTCATTAACAAAAGCAAGCAAACATATAACCGAGACTGTTACAAGCCCTGTTTTTCCTTTTTATTCTTCCTCCCTGCTTTCGCTTGAAAGCAGGACAAACTTGTCATTATTGTCATGCGGAGAATGACTAGCTTGAAAAACCTTTGTCATTATTGTCATGCGGAGAGTGACTAGCTTGAAAACGTTTCGTCAAAAACTCTAGCTTGAAAACATACTTGTAGTCAGCGAATACCAGCCGACTCCTGTATATTCAATTGTAGATGACTAGGCATGTAAGATGTGTAGCCTGGGTGGATACTGAGCAGCCGATACAGTCCCCTTTGCAACTTGGTCGGGTAAGCGTTGATGTGCTGTGAAGCTGTGATAAAATCGTTGATAGAAGAATGAGCTGTATATATTATATATTAGATTCTATACACACACACACACACACACACACACCCAATTCTCTGTTTTGGCACTCGATTCCATCGATCCTTGCATCGCGTGCACCCAATGCATATCCGGCCAAGTCCAACCACCCTACATGTCAGGCCCGGGCACACACGGAGCCCTACTATTCATACTGGAGTCGAGCTTACCTTATCCATCCACCACCACAAGTAACCAACCTGCAGTTTGAAGTTCAAGAGTCGTTAATGCAGCTTTGCCAGTCAACGCTTCCCTGAACCCAACTTTGCGCGCCATCGAAGCCTCAGCCGTTTTTCTCAGAATGGTGTCTTCGTCTGCGTCCTCCTCCAGCTGCAAACGCTGAACGTTCCCAGCTCCCAACCTCGTACGGGAAGACGTAGCTCCCTCCAAGTCAAGAGCCTATGTGAAAGCGAGCGCGCATCTCGTCGCGGAGGCCCCTCTGCTTCATACTACTCAGAGAGGGAAAGGGGATGCAGAGTGCTTTGTCTGAACGCTGCCCTGCCCCTGCCTCTGGTCTCTGACCTTGTGCACGATGCATGTGCTGTGGCACGTGGCAAAAAAAAAGCTGAGATATTTGGGCCTTATTTAGATGGCTAAAATTTCTAATCCAACTTTTAAATTTTTTCACTCTCTCTCCATCACATCACATTAAATATAACAAAAGATATATATGTTTGGAGTATAAAATATAGGTTAAAAAACTAATTACACAGTTTAGATGTAATTGCAAGACAATTCTTTTTGAGCCTAGTTACCCCACCGTAGGGATAATATTACCACAAACAAACAAAACGCGCTACAATGTGCTACAAGATTTCTAACAGTACTTTTGCAAATTTTTCTGACATTCTTGATCTCGAGTACGACACGTTAACCAAACGTCACTCGAATCTAATCTATTTTGTTTGGACTTTTGAAATAATGTGCCGCACTGAAAGCCCCTTAGGCCTTAACGTTCGGCCGAGGCATTTTGTCGCTCTATAGACACACTATGTAAAAAAAACGACGTTACAGACATGCCTTGAGTTGAGAGACATTACATACGCGCTTCGGCAGGGTTTTTATTTTTTTTATTTTTTTGGTTGTTGTTGTTGTTTTTTAGTAATCGTTGCCTTGTTGACTAGAACCAACATTCTTCAAAAGGGATGTACTTGGGCCAGTTAAGGTCCTTCCTTCGTAGGAGGAGGATCGCCTCGCTTATGAAGGCGGCGGTAGGATCCTTTGAAATCGGCGATGGAAGTTTTTTTGAAACGGCCGGCCGCTTTTAATAATAGAATTGCCCTTTAGTTTAGTTTTTTCTCCCTTTTGAGAACTTTTTTTTTTTTTGTCTTCTCGTAACATTTTATTGTATTTTCCTAGATCGGTTTTTGAACGCTTGTAATAATGAATAGCCATATGCATCGGCCGATGCGTAAGCTGAATATCAATATATTCCCTTTCTAAAACATTCGTGGATCGCCTAAAATGTTGGCATCTCTTGTTCGAGGGGTTTGGCGGTCAAAAAAATTCAAATGAGTAAAATGCACCAAAGGTCCATTAATTTTTTGAGGAGGTGTCATTAAGGCTGTTTATAAACTCTCAAACTGCATTCTGATGAGCCTAACGTAAGTTAGACCAAGCAGCAGCCTTACTTTTGCATGGCAAACCACAGGTTGGCGTCGTGGCATACCGCCGTAAGCAACCAAACACTCGCTTAAGCATAACTGCATAAGCATATTGTGACGGTGTTTCGAAGGGATCCACCCGAGTCCCGACCAAATGCTTAGGCATACTGTAACTACCTTGGTCCGGACTCCCAAGACATGGTCAGACGCTGAACGCCAATGGAAACAATGCTTAGCACAAAGAACAGTACAGACAAACCTGATATTGATCCTATTAGCCGTTCCCAGTCAATCATGGGCGCCTTGGATCTTGATCTTCCCCTCTCTTGGGAACTACGTCTACGTCCGTCCCCGTCGGTCGGTCTGGAGCCAGGCTGCAGGGTCCTGCAGTTTTTTCGGCGCTTGGACATGGGTCCCCGTCCCAAAAATAAACGACGTTTTGGGTTTTCGTCTGCAAGTTTGACTCAATTTGTAGAAAATACGTAGAAGATTTAAATCTTCAAATAAATTTGTTAAAAAACTAGATCAAAAAGATCTTTCCAATGATACTAATCATGTAATATAAATATTAATCCTATTTTAAAATATAATTACCGGTAGATGTTTTATGTGTAAAACGTCGTTTATTTTGGGACGGAAGTACGTAAGTTGCAAGCAAATTTCTAGTCGCTCCGATCCGATCCACACGAGGCAGCTAGCAAAACCGGCCGAAAACGCCAGGTGAGCGACGTTCCTCCTTCTGGTTCTTTGATCCTTTCACCCCCGCCCTATAGGCTATCGCCGAACTTCCTGTCGGCGCCGCGCGGCCGGCACATGAAAACCCAACAGCGGACGCGCGCTGTGTGCAATGCGACGCGACCTGGATTGCGACGTACACAGCGACGAATACGCCAGGTGAGCGTCACGTCGTCGTGACGCAGCTGCTAGCTTCCTGCCCGTGTGCAATGCGATGCGACCTGGATTGCGACGTACTCTGCACAGCGCCAATGCCGCGCGGGCCGGCGGTCGTCCCGTTGTACATGTACGATACGACGCATCATTATATACGTATGTAAAGACGGCGACTTTGAGCGCGGTTCAGTGTCACAGAAGCCAAACCGAACGGTAGGCACGGCTGTCGCGCGCCATGGACGCAAGTCCTGGGATTTGGGGTCCTATCTAGATGACGAGATGCTGATAAGCAAAGTTTCAAACAGTGCCAAATTCTAGATTATGTACGAGTTGGACCTATACGTAAATCGATGACTTGATAATGATACGCTGACACGATAAATACAGTATAATAATACCTACGTATGTAAGGAACTGAGAGTAGCTAGGTAAAAAAGGTGCGGTCATTACGGCTATCCATCCAGCTAGCCTGCACCCGCGTGAGCGTGTTGAACCACTACGCCCGTACGTCTCGTGATCTAGCGCCAAGCTCGCTGGCGCACTGGGCGTCACATGCACAAAAGGTACTGGCTCTGGATATTAAATGGGCATGTTTGGTATAGATTATTAGTTTAACTAGTGAAATAGTCTTTTTTTTTTGGTGTGCAATGGCTGATAGTTGTTCGATGCAATACTTCACTGAAGATGCTTCGCAGAGTTTAGGATTGTTGTAAGAATATTATTTGTAAATCATATTGCTCTTTGTATATGAATGCTTGACACACTTTTTTATCAAATAGCCACACAATAATATACAAGAATCTATTTATTATCTATATACTTAGAGACAAACCATCGGTTGTGGGTTGTAGTATCTTTATATCTATAGATTCGAGGCAACTAGAGATGAAATCGTCTGTGGTTTAACACGCCTCTCCCGGTGCCAGTCGATTAAATTAGTATTAAAAAGTGACCACGTCACCTTGCTCAAAGCCTCGATATATACGCTGGAGAGTGGACACGCTTGCGCAAGCTCAGAGTGCGCCTCTCTTTGCTCGTCCAAAGCAAGGCACGCGCGGGCGCAGCGAGTACCCGCTTGGCATTATTCAATCCGCCCACGCGCAATCGGGGAGATGGGCACGGACCACCGCGGTCTGGCCGAAGCCGAGGCCGAGGCCGCCGGCGTCGCCGTCAAGGAGGAGGGCATCCTCGACGACGACGACGAGGAGAACTCGCCGATAGAGGAGGTGCGGCTGACGGTGCCGACGACGGACGACCCGTCGCTGCCGGTGTGGACGTTCCGATGTGGGAGCATCGGGCTCTTCTCGTGCGCGCTCCTGAGCTTCCTCAACCAGTTCTTCTCCTACCGGACCAACCCGCTGGTGGTGACGCAGATCACGGTGCAGGTGGCGTCGCTGCCCGTGGGCCACTTCATGGCCCGCGTGCTGCCGCGCACCAGGTTCCGGGCGCCGGCGCTGCTCGGCGGCGGGGAGAGCCTCAACCCGGGGCCCTTCAACATCAAGGAGCACGTGCTCATCTCCATCTTCGCCAACGCCGGCTTCGCCTTCGGTGGAGGCAGCGCCTACGCCGTCGGCATCATCAACATCATCCGCGCCTTCTATGGCCGTCACATCTCCTTCCACACCGCCTGGCTCCTCGTCATCACCACGCAGTTCTTGCAAAGCCCTTTGTTTTATGCAATTACTATCAGCTGGCTGGCCATCTGACATTTCTTGCTCTCACTTCAAGGTGCTCGGGTACGGGTGGGCAGGGCTGATACGCAAGTACGTCGTGCAGCCGGCGCACATGTGGTGGCCGGGCACGCTTGTCCAGGTCTCCCTCTTCCAGTGAGCACACCAGCTTTTAACCCCCTACACTATTTTTACTTCAGTATATATACTACCTTTCTCTGTCATGGGATTCCGCTATTTGAAATTTTCTACTGCCGCGTTCTTCAGTTTGGTTGATTTTGGTTGCCTTTTTGTGGTTGATTTTCGACGCCGGCGAGGCAACGCCATTCTTGGCTTCTTTAAATTTTACAGTTCTTCACCTCTGGGGCTGTTCGTGGTCGTTTGGTATATCCTACAGCTGCACAACCATGGCAGCTCGTGCGCGTCTGTAGCTTTGCATATTAGTAAACCGATGGACAACCTGTGATATGACCAAAAAGAAAAAAAGAAATTACTTTAACCCGTTCCTGCGAGGCTATCCAAAAAGTGTCCGTTTGCTTCTGCTTCGTGGGGTGCCGGCAACTACGTATGTATAGTTTTTTTTTTTTTTTAAGTGACTTGGCACCCGTTTCATTAGAAGAAAGAGGAGGGTTACACGACTCAACTTCTTTATTCAATTCTCACTCTAGTAAAAAAAAACTAGTGAAGCTGAATTAGCAGAGAGTAAGCACTGCCAAACTAGTCCCAACTCCCAACATGTTGCTGTTTCTTTGGAAACAATATAGTATAGGAGTAAACAATTCAAGCAGCGTGTTGTCACCGAAGTTGGTTCGAGAAACGGCGAATTTCATCTGACTCACCTATGACATTAAATTTTTTGATCAAACCCCTGACATTAAATTGTTAATAACAAGACAAAAGCGTAGTTAAATAAATGAACTTTTGAAGACGAAGAATCTAAAAGAGCATCATGACGCATGATTACTGTAAATTTCAGTTGGAGCCTGGAGGGTCTCTTATCTTCATGGTGGCCCTCCCAACACTCGAGTACGAATAAATCAGAGGATTTTGCTACGGTACTACCCCACCATGAATATGGGAGTGCAGCCACATTCTGGATCTAGTGATGGGTTATGGATTGGCTGCAGAAGTGGTGGTGCATGCAGATTATGGAATCCCCAACTAACATTGTTCAGTGATACTAGATAGAAAATTTTGGCTTTGTATGAACACGTGTCCCCGCACTCCCCACGCACTAGTACAATGGAGGCCCCTAGCTTTATCTCCCCTAATCTAGATGCATGCTAGACCAATGATCAGAGTCTTCCAATGACAAGACCGCAGTGGAG